>ML179178.1:42785-166996 GCA_004369135.1 Dendrothele bispora CBS 962.96 | reverse complement strand
TCCCAACTCTAGCCCTCTTCTACCTCCCACACCCTTGTCTCCTTACAACACAAGGCGTTCGGTAAAGAAACAGCGAAAACGTCATACTCGTCCCCGTGGTAGTACAACCTTCATATAAAGAGGGGAGAAACTGAAGTAGAGGGAGGTTTTACCGTCGTCAAGTCCGAGGTCGTGAACGAGGACTATATGAGCACGTAATTAAGGAGGTAAGAAGGGAGGGTGCATGAGGTAACTACAGTTACCGGGAAAAGAAGGGAAGTACTATGTAGGGGTCTAGTATTGGGCTTCGCACCTGACGAATTTTCAACCTTATTCCGTCAGTAGAAGGGTAAGAAGTAGACGTGCCGCACACTGTTTCTGGGCCGGTGCACATAGCAGGTCCATGTGTATTGTGAGTAGGCTGGTTTACTGAAAACTAAACAGCTTTGGGGAGAAGAGGTCACGGGTTCGGAAGGAATTGAAGAAGACTAAGGGGAAGTCGTTACCTTGGAAGGAACGTTGGGCAGCCACTATTGGTAAACGACGGTTTACAAAGGCATAACAGCACCATCTCTATAGGTTAGGGTTGAGTAAAAACTATAGAACCTTTCCAACGGACGCCAAAAAAGCCCGTACGGACTATTCGACTGCAAGACAGGAGAGACAGTGGAAACTTCCCGCAGGTGAGGCCCCAGACAAGAAACACCTTGGACACCAAACTTTAAACACGGTCTACAGCGCACGCCAACTATCCCCTTAAAGGCACTCAAATCGACGTCGTCTCTCGCTACGTGGTCGAACTTACCGTGGTTGATCGGCCAAGAAGAAACCACTTAGTACGACATTGGCTCAGTATCTCCTCTCTGCGCAACACCATACTTTATTACGCCATTTGAAAGATGCACTGTAAAGGTCACGATACAGTGCACGCCAATGAAAGGCACTGTGGCTCATATCAATATATTACGAAAAGCACGATGTGAGATTGAACATAGAAAATACTTTTGAAATGGTAGTTCAATCACTAAAATTAATAAACGCTTCCATCGATCATTCACTTTATAGGTAGTGGACTGTGATGGACATCCGACACTCTGGACGTCAGGATTTTTTAATCAAACTGTAGATACCCATGGGTACCCATTCACTTTAAAACTCCTGTGGTTGGGCACTGGGTATGTACTGGGTCTAGGCAGTTACTAGGCCTAGGTGCCCAGTGATATGGGTACCCAAAAAATTGCCTAGTTGGGTACCCATGGGTAATTCTCCGTATGGGCAACTGTAGAGATAAGGGTCGTAGAAAAGCTTGCGTACTCCGCAGTATACCGGTGCCACCAAATAGTAGTATATATACCAAACGCTGTTGCGCTTATGACTTTTACTCTACTCTACCCTAGAAGTAACGAGTGGAATTAAGATTCTAACTATATGACTATAGAACATGGCTAGAAGAGGGAGGTTAAGAATATTTAGGTATAGTAGTAGCCAGTTGAGGAGGGGAGAAACTTGGGGAGCTACAGTAAGTTTTGGAAGGGAAGTTCGGGTACTAACAGACAGTCACGTACCATTCTATGTTTTACCATACTTCTCACTTATATAGCCTGACATCACTCTTTACCATAATCTCCTTTTCCTTCTTCTCCCTTGTTCCAACTCATCCGTTCGTCTCTCTAGCAGCGTCCACCATCAATTTCACTGTCGCCTCTCCTTCTTCTCTCTTGTTCCAAACTCACCACTACTTACCAAAGTTAGTCGTGTGTCTACTATCAATTTCACTGTCGCCTCTCCTTCTTCTCTCTTGTTCCGACCCATTCATGATTACCTACCAATGTTAGTCGTCTCTCTGGCAGCGTCCACTATCACTTTCACTGTCGCCTCTCCCAGTAGCAGTGTCCACTATCGGGCTTGTTTCGTCTACTCTTCCATTGCAACCACTCATAACTGGGCTTTTACGCCATTACCTACTCGAGTGATGGGAGGAAGGGATGTAGTCCTTTTTATGGAAATCCGGTACCGTGGGTTTCAATCGGTACCAAAATCCCATTTTAAAGCTCACACGGTACCGATTAAAATTCACGGTACCGTCAGGACCCTGATAGGGTCCCATTGGACTCCGACAGGACCCGTCAGGACTCTGTCGGAGTCCGATGGGACCCTGTCAGGATCCTGACGGTACCGTGAATTTTAATCGGTACCGTGTGAGCTTTAAAATGGGATTTTGGTACCGATTGAAACCCACGGTACCGGATTTCCATAAAAAGGACTACATTATGGCTTCTTGTTGAAGTCTAAGACGTAAAAATGGTTCAGTTTGCTCAACTATTTACGGATAAATGTAGTTTAGTCAAACAGAGCGACATTGTACACCCAAAAGGCATCTCTTATACCATTGATATGACTTCCTGTCGGGTTTTCTTTTTTCTTCTGCCTTGTTTCCTGATGTTCCCCTCTCTCTCGTTCGTACGTCTTTCTAAACTCAAGAGTGGGGTGGGACCAGCTACGTTGAAAGGACATTTAGAGTACTAGGACACGAAGGTGACTACAAAGCGGAAAGTACTGCGAGGTATTCCGTTGCTAGTCGTACTACAGATGACGCTTTGTATTCTGCGTTCTTTCTTATTTACACTCCTCCATTCGCCACTGCCCTGCACTATACCGGTATTTTAGACAGTTGCTCCATCCTATTATCCACACCACTCAATCAATGCAAATACCAGTCATCGTACTTCCTACCTAGCCTGGACCTTACTATTACTCCCGCAACTCCTTAACAACTATCGGATCATTCTGCATCTCACGCCAGCTTTCTGTCCATGTAGGATACCCAATATTATCAGTCTCTTTCCTGATTCCGAGTGCTCGCCTCCTCCTCCTTCTTCTCAAATCCTCCTTGTATGTATTTGTATTTTTTCACAGCGAGTAACATATGAGGTTGTGCGACCAAATAGGAAATGTTAGGCATTCCTGTCTTTCCCGCTTCGTCTGTCGTTCTGAGCGTGACGTCTTTTGTACTCGGGTCTTGTTCTTTTGTACGCGCCTTTGTCTGAGTGTCCTGTTACCACTAGTATGAAGTAGTGCATCGCCAATGTATAGGGTGTCACTACGCGACAGAGGCTACATAGCAGAATAATCCACAATTGAGAAAGCAAGCCAAGCAGCTCTGTTATACTGAGTGGAACCCGGAGTAAACGTGTGTGAAGGATGTGAGCTATTAGAGCCGGGAGCACTATAAATTGGAGGGACAGGAGAGTAGGGGAAACTTGGGCAAAAGATCTCCCCTGTTACGGGACATGCGTATAAGTAGACAATTGGCAGAGCCACTTCGGGAATCTTCTGCGATCCCTTTACTAAACACGCTAGCACCTGGTAGCTGTTTGCTCCATTATCATCACTATATGTAACTCGCGCTACTCTTAGATACCCAGGCCACTTCTCGAACTTCCCTTTTCAACCCATCTGCTTTAGTTGATATTCATATCTGGAAGTTATCTTTCGACTTTCTTTTTTATCGTACTACTTCGAGTGTCTCTGTGTGGCAGGGTCATCTATAGTCTTGTCCGCGTTTTCACTACTTTTTCGCTGGTCGTCATGACCACTACCGCTCATTGAACCTGTATGGCATGAGCTTAAGGCTGGTGTCCGGGCTCTCCCTCATCGACCTTCAACTGTTCAAGAACTCGTCACAGCAGTCAAACAAGTTTGGGAGAAGATAGAGACAAAAGATGTTGATAAATATATTGATAGGATGGATGAGGTAATTGAGGCAGTTCTTCGTGCAAAAGGGGGTCACACGAGATTCTGAGTACCTAGTAGTACTCTATTGATGGGCAGGAATATATGTACATAAAATAGTCTTGATAAAAGCAATGTCGAACAAGAACGAAAAGAAACAAGAGATATTAATGTTGTAGGGAAACCGTGAGAAACGGTCACTTTCCGCGCATACGAGTACATCTGTACACTACTACACCATAGTATTACGGATCCATATATGAGTAAAAACCGTAGTTCTGAAATGCTGTCCCAAATACACACATGAGTAAGGGGGTACGATGATCATTAGTAGGGCAAAATACTGTAAAAATAGCGAGCGTCGTCAGTTCCGGGTTTTTCCGTTACAAATTGATGGCGGCTATTGGAGGTCCAAGAACGATCATGGACAGCTTAGTCATCCTTTCCTTCTTTCGCTCATTCCACATGCATCCCGTTTCCCTACTGCTGCCAGAGCTTGGCTGTCACTCATTCTCGCCTCTGTGAATCGGTCAAATACGCACCCAGGATCCAAAATGTCCTCCGTCGACCTCTTCTTTGCCCAAATCCTCTGCCACGTCACCCGTCTCTTTAGGCCTACTTCTCGTGTACTCTCCGTATTCATCTTGGTTCTTCCTTCTGCCTCCGGTGAACGACTCTTCAAACGCTTTTTGGTCTTCGAATAACTTTGGCCGTGGAATGAATTCTCGAGGTCGTCTCGCACTGAAGAGACCGTTGATGGGCTTGCCGTTGAGGGTTTCCAGCCGATAGGAATTAACTAGTACTGTTCACATTGTAAGCTTTGCTAATGTTTTCCTTCGACGCTTGATTGTGATTGTAATCTTGTTCCATACCAGGCCCTTCTTAATCTCTTTGGCCTTATGGCATCCCTCCCGGCGTTCTTGTTCGACGACTCGCCTCGGTGTACACTGTACCTAGTCGTTCTATGACTTGTCTTGGTGGGGACCATTTGGGGATCAGTTTTTGCTCGGACCTAAAGGTATAGTCCAAATCACTGCGATATATCTGTACTAACTGACCGTTTATACCGCTGAGCAGTGAAATTTTGACCGCATCACGACCCCAGTGCCCGCCGCTCTCGCGTTCCTTCCAGGCTAGTTGCACTGCCTCTTTCTGTGATACACACTTGTCTCTTACCCGCACTCGTATGCTGCTGCCTCCTCCACAGTGTTCCATTCTCGATCAGGTAATTTTCTGCCCAATGCCTCGCTCGCTGTATTTCCTTGATGCTCAATCCACTGTCCAGGTCTTTCAACGCGCCCACCACCTCCAACAAGACTGGTTCATCCTTGAACTGTTCCCTCAGCGCAGCGACTTCCCCCTCGACATTAACGAACCGCTAGGACAGGGTTTCATCCGCAAACAACTCAACTCGGCTCCTTCGAAGGAAACCACGCAATTTATGCTAGCTTAGGTTTTGACTGCGCGTCGGCCTATCAGAGTATGTTTCGTACAGCTCTGTCCTTGAGCAAATCGACTTGCTGTCTACTTCGAGTTCTTCTCGGGGGGTTTTCAGGGACTTTACTGTCAGCGTTTGCGAAAACTATCTTGGAGAAAAAAACAAGTCTGGGTCCACGCCGGAACCTTTCGCATCGACTTCCATTCTCATTATCCGAATGAGTACTATTGTCCCTGCTGAGGGTGTATGGGTTAACACATTTGGAAGAGTGCAAATGGGATTTGCCGATAGCGATGCCCCTCCATTACCCTCAACCCATCTGTCGGTGACATTCGTTGTGTCTACATCGGATACACCACCCTCCTCTCAGTCTACAACAGAGCCAGCACCCTCATCTGTAACCGCATTCTCATCTACAAGGCCATCGCATTTCACATCCGTCTCCGGTGATGGCCCTAATACCAGCTCTAGCAGTAGCATTGACAATAACGCTACAGCTGACACACTGCAAGATCGACTCGTTTGCTTCAAAACCACTGTCGTTTGAGCCCGAGTATTGCCTTTTCCGGCTACAGACCAATTGTACTAGGTCGTCTCATTGTTCCAACGGCACGTTATCTTCGCACTTGTTTATAATCCGTCACTAATCTCTCGGTCTTGTTCATCTCCTCCTTTCTTCTCCCTCTCTCTCTATCTTCTTCCCCCGATATGGCGAAAAGAATCATGTCTTCCAAGGACAAGAGCGACACTAATGCCAACAACAAGAGCAAGGGCAAGAAGCGCTCACGTGACCAAGTCGACGATGCCAATGATGATGAAGCCGCTGCGACTCAGACGCCTTCAACCGGTGAGCCAACGAACGAACCCGCTACGAAAAGGAAGAAGTCAGGAATGACGGCAGATGAGTGGGAGGAGCGCAATGCTGACAAGTCTGACGAAGAGATTCTTAGTATGTCAGCACATTCTCTCGTTGTTTTCTTCTTTTAACTGTGGTCTTCAGATGCTTTCATGGCCTCTCTGAAAGTCAACAACGAGAACGGTACCTACAACCACTTCCAAATGCCACCCACAATCATCAAAGATGGTGATATTCGTAAATTCGAATTTCGATGCAAGAGGTACGTGTTGCTACTTGTCAATCCATGGACATCTCTGAGTTTTTCAATAGTAATCCTAATCAAGTCGTTACTCGAGCCTGCCATGACCGAAGCACAGGTAATCTCGGACGACACGTCAAAGGTTGCGTGCATGCCCAGGACAACACCAATCAACTCACTGTCGCTCAATTCGCTCGTGGATCGACATATACCCATGGAAAGCTCCGCACCAAACAAGTAAGATGGGTATGCGAGTCGCATCGGCCATTCACCATTGTTGAAGATGCTGGGTACCGCGATATCTGTACTATGCTCAACAGTAATGTCAAGTTTGTCAGCCGCCAGACTTTGTCCACCGACGTTCAAGATGTGTTCATGCTGGCGCAGAAAGAAGTCATTGCTCTCTTGAAGGTCTGTCTTTCTTTTATCGTTTCTGAGTGTAGTCCCCAATAACACCTTTCTAGGGCATTCGCGGTCACGTCCATCTTGTCCTGGATGGTTGGACCTCACCAAACACTATTTCAATCCTTGGCGTTATTGCGACATTCTTTGACGACTCTACAAAGAAGATACGTGTTATAACGTTGGACCTGCTTGAGTAAGTCGTTCTAGGCATGATTTTCCTGTATCTATACTCAATGTTTTGGTATATCAAAAGGTTGCTTTCTTCACACACCGGAGAGTATCTCGCAAGTAAGGTCTTTGAATGTCTTGAAACCTATGGGATATCACGCAAGATTCTCGGCAACACAACGGACAATGCCTCAAACAATGACACTTATGTCGAAACTCTCGAGACGCTGCTTCCTGATGCGTTAGTGGGGAAATACACTCACGTTTGCTGTTTTGCTCATATTCTCAATCTCGTCGTTAAGGTGATCGATCTCCTTCTATTTATTTAATCATTGTCCTATTTACACTTTGGTTTGCTTAGGCTATTTTAATGCAATTCGAGAGACCCAAAAAGAAGTCTACTAGCTCTGAAGACACCGAGAATAACGATGAAGACGAGAACGAAGACGACGGCCTTGGATACCTTGACGATGAAGAAGACGAGTTTGAAGATGAGGTTGAGATGGCAGACCGAGAAGAGTTGGATGAGGAAAGGGCCGAGGCTGAAGACAAAGAGTTGGAGGTAATGGCAGGGGCTCTCAAAGAGGTTCAGAACATGTCAGCGGAGGATTTGAAAGAGGGTCGCTCTGCCGTCACCAAGGTACGAGAATTGTGATGTTAATCATTCGCTTTCTGTTGATATAATTTTCCTTCAGATCAAGAAACTCGTAATCAAGATCTTTCGCAGCCCCCTCCTTCAGAAGGACCTTCAAGAGCAATGTGTTACCCTTCAGATCAAGCGTCAAAAAATGATCCACTACGTTGCCACACGCTGGAATACCTTTTTCGATACTATTGTCCGCTGTCTCGAGCTTCGTGAAGCGCTTACAAAGCTCGCTATCCTACTGAGACACAACCAGAAGGGCTCCTCGAGACTCAAACGTTTCAAACTGGACGACATGGAGTGGGAAATCATTGAGGAACTTGCACCCCTTCTCAAGGTATCTTTTTATCTCCCGATGACTTAGCTGCATGACTGACTAGCCAACGCTTCAAGTGGTTCAAACAGATTACTCTCAAAGTCTCGAAGTCTGCCACCGCACTCCTCCATGAAGTCATTCCGTGGATGGATACATTCACCGAACTTCTTGAAGGGGTTGTCAAGGACAACAATAAACATCCCACCGTTCGCGCGGCTGCCGCTCGAGGCCTTGCCATCATCAACAAGTACTATACGAAGACTGACGATAGTATCATGTATCGTACTTGCATGCGTAAGTCTTTTATCCCTATCTCTTACTAGTTTATGTTATGACATGTCATCAGTTCTTCATCCAAAGTACAAGAAGTCATATTTCGCCAAGGCAGGATGGCCAAAGAACTGGGTTGAGACTGCGGAGGAGCTTGTCTGGGACATATGGGTTAAAAACTACAAGCCGGAGATTGAGACTGAATTGGATCAAGACGAGGTCAGAATCTCTTTTTTATTTATAATTATCCTCATGTACTCAATTGTTTCTAGGAACCCGATGATCCTTTTGAAGACCGTACAACAATTGACGACTCCTATGATGCGTTCGAGAACTACATCAACACAGCCCCTGAACCCAACATCAAAGATTCTATCCGATATTGGGCCAGCAAACTCAACAGGGAGGATGAAGAGACTTCTAGTGACGGTGCCTTGGCTCGTATGGCTCTTGATTTCTTGTCTTGTCCTGGTGAGGTCTATCCATTCTTCGTTCTGTTCAATTATATAACCTTATTTTTCAATATTAGCAACTTCGACAGATGTGGAACGTCTATTTTCACATGGGGGCCTCCATGTCACCAAACGGCGTCACAATTTGTCTTTCAACTCAGTCCGTGCTACGACAGTGATCAACAGCTGGATCAAGGAGGGTTTGGTACCTAACGAAAAATGCAATAATATGTTTACTGATAAGGCGAAGCGGGCTAAGGACAAAACGATTGATCTTACAGAGGATGAAGTGAATGAGCAGTCAGATGATGATGATGGTGATAACGAAGACATTGAAATGTATGTAGAGTTAGATTAGATGTTGAATTTATTTCCGGTTTCAGCGATTTTTTTTTCTTTGAATTGCGGGTACCTGCAGGTATACCCACAGGTACCTGCATATGACCTGTGAAGTCATATACCTGCAGGTAACCCTTGATCCGTGGGTAATCTGACCCATGGGTCAGGTACCTGTTTGAGTGGGTTAAGTACGGGTCATGGGTCAAGGCTTTGAGACCACAATACCCATGGGTACGGATCCGGGTCGACCCATGGGTGACCCGTTGACATCTCTAGCTGGGAAGCTGGTTGATCTACGTCCGGCTATAGTATTAGCAGTATAATGTTGTACATTGCGTTGACCTGATTTTATCTTTTGATCGTTGTATGCTCTTCATGTTTTCTTCGGTGTTAACTGCCTGTTTGATCTTTCTTTAGATTCAGGTTGGAAATAAGTATGGGGTGGGATTTGGCAGTTGAGCTTGGGCAGGCTCTCGTGAACTATCTATTCTGTTATTATTAAAGATTGTCCTGAAACCATATGGAAAGTACGAGCCCGTCTCAATTTGTTCACCAACTGAGATGTCTACCATGCATTTAGTCTTCGCCCACATGAGCACACTCTCCGCAATGTGTCTTTTAACCTCCGATCCATGTTTAACTCGCTATCATGGGGGGGTATACATTTGTTTCGAAGTTAAGAATTAACAGTACTGAATGTTTGATTGAACTGTTCGTGTAAGTAGCGCAGTTTGGAAGTCCAAAATATAAAGGACAAACTTATCTGCATAGGCTTCTCTTCCACAAACACCTCTACCTAGCTGTTTATGTCTTCAATGCAGTCTCGACCTCTCTCTGAAGCCGATCTCACGGCTATCAAAATTTATTTTGGAGAAGTGGCAATATCTTTTCTATTGTATGGCGTTTATGCAACACTCTCCCTTACAGCCATCTGTTTAGTACTGTGCGTAGATGAAAACCCATTCCTTCAATCAAGTTATGCCCTAATATGCTTCCACATTACAATTGCCCCGATTCAGGTTGAAAAAGGCCTCTGGATCAAATACCATGACTGTATTGCCCCTTCTCATAGGGCTTATGCTTTTGACCAGCTTAGTTGATACCGTCTTCAACTTAGAGTCTTTAATTGTGCAGTTCCCATCAATGGGTTTTAGTCCACCACCAAACTCCGAAAAGGTAAACACATTATTAACAAGGATGATAATTATTCAGACTTTTATGAGAAGGTTCAATGTAGGATCCTTTGTTCAAAGTACATTCCATAGTTGATCACTCATTGACCTGTTAGTATATCATCAGTGATGGGATTGTGGTGTGGAGAGCATGGATCATGTTCCCAGAGAGTCGTGTTGTCAAACTGACACTGTTGTTCTGCATGGTTGGTTCCTTAGGTGAGCATATGCCCTATGTATATCATCACAAGTTTTAATTTCATTACACACAGCTGCAGCCTTTGTAGATGCAGGAATTGATGCAGCACAAACAGTGAAAAATCTGGATGGCTTTACCTCAAAATTCAATACCTTGATCTTGAGCCTTCCACTTTTGTTCACAAATATAATGGCTACTCTGCTCATTGGGTATAAGACATGGTGAGGTCATCGAAGCAAGATATTAAATAACACTTGGATATTGACTTGTAATTCTACAGGCATCATTACCAAGATGTTAAAAAGAATCTGAGTAATAGTGGCACATCATCTAGCAGGGTGCAGAAAATTCTATTACTGTTGGTTGAATCTGGATCAATGTATTGCATTTTGTGGGTAAGGGAAAGGATAATAGTGATTGTTTTTATTTTGACCAACATTGAAGTGCAGATAGTTAATATCATGATAGTATTCAAATATGGTGGAGAAAGTACCATAAACGGATGCTGGGCTTCAACATTACCAGGACTCTCAGTGAGTTCTATGCTCTCTTTTCAAAAATAATTAATATTTTTGCTGAATTCACAGGCTTTATACCCAGTTCTTATTGTTGTCATAGCAGCAGCTGAAAATGCCAAGCCTGCCACCATTGATGAAATGTCTTTATCACAATCAATTCGATTTGCGTCAGGTCAAGCAAGCAGTTCTGAAGGGCACAGGTCAATAACAGAATCCCAATCGAATGCACCTGGAACTACAACATTAAAGTTGGAAGCAGAGGTTGCAGAGGATACAGGAGGAAATCTAACTTGACTTGTATGACATAGTCTCTCTTTCTATACGAGAACTATTCTTAACTGCATGAGCTGTTGTCTTGTGTCACTGTATGTTGTTCTTCCTAGATACCTTTTATTTTAACCAGGCCTAGCCTAGTAGGGTGTTATATTTATTTATTTATTCAATTCTTGAGCTAGTAATCTACGTGTATTTTATGGATCTACAGAAGGCCAACAAATCTAGATCCAGTACTCGGAAACCACTTGTTTAAAGTACAAAGGTACTAAATATGGAGTTTCACAGAGCTCAGTGGATCAAAATGGGTCTATTGGACTTAAACCAGTACGTACCCGCACTGAATGAACAACACTCGGCACTACACAGAGATTGGGTCATACTACAGTACGACAATATTGGAGACTCAAAGGTTGGACGTGAACATCGATCAAACAACTTGGAACCTAGACAAACCGATATTTCTTGGTCCAGAAACAGATCTTCTCTGTGTAAGTACCATAGGCGTGGAGAGGCAGCATCGACTCTTTCGTCAGTCTATACAATAGCAAGATATCAAGACGAAAGAAAATCGAACTTACCACACACATAGAGTCTTTATTGTCGTCCGCCCAATAAGATGTATAGCTGAATGGTGTAATTATTTTTAGACTTTGGACTTCTTTAAGGAGAAGAGTTTATCGTAAGGGGTAGTGCGTTTACCGTGACTGCCACAAGACAACAACGTGGATGGACGGGGTACCCAACAACTACACCCAGAAACAAATACTAGCCGGTTTAATCCTTTGCAGAAGACAAGAAGATGGGTCTTCTAAATGTGGTGTGGGGAATCAAAATCTGGACGTTCTAATCCGCCTTCTATTGACCGATTAATTGACAGAAAGATTAGAAGGGCTCTCTTGTGTCCAAAAATAGGGACATAATTGGGAAAAATGTGCCAGTGATGAAGGATACGACCAAACCAAGCCCGCCTATATGGCCTTACATATTATCTCTATGTGATGTACTCAAGAACAAGTCGGCGCGAAAGCAGTATACAAGACGGTGATGGGGACTATGGTGACTTCCTTGTCGCATCAGATCATAGGGGTTAGTATTCAAGATGATACCCGAAAGTACTTGAAATAAGCCTTAAAACTGAAGGAGGGAGTATATGAATAAAGATGTGGAAAACTCGGAACGGCAGAGAGCCACGATTCTAGTCCAGAAGCGGTGTGAAGATGAGCAGTGGAGGAGGAATCTAATAACCGGACAAGGTTGCAGAATCGTGTTCAAGCTCCAAGGCGTTAGTGGAACCGGGCTTAGAATTGAACTCGTTTTCTGACTAGATAACTCCTTTCGCTGGGCGGTTTCTATGAAAAAACGAAGGATTGACCAAGTATCTATGTTATATTTCCCTAGCCTTTTGATTGAATAAAAGGGCGGACATCAACGACCACAGTGGTCGAGGAAGCCGCGCATTCCATCTCAACGTTGTCTGATGCACAGAAACAACGCCGTTACAACGAAGGCACACGTCAAGGCTTGAATGTATCCAGAAGCCATTCCAATTCACCGGTCAAATCGGAATGGAACGATGGCACTACAAAACGCTGCATCGCTGGCCAGCGATTCTATGAGAACTCCACCGTTGCTTGCTTCCCTTTTTCGGAAGCCTTCGGCTCAGGGTCTAGAGCCTAGGTCACTTCCTTCGCGTTCCAAGGAACCCACTCCTGAACCTTCCCGTCTGGTTCTAATCCCAACCGTGTCCGAGTGACCAACGGTTGTCTGGAAGGTTTCTGTTTTCATCAAGAGACTGTGGAGTAGAGCCCCATTGGATGTGTTCTATGCGGAGGCTTTGGGACTTCTGACGATGAGAACCTAATTATCGATCCTGAAGCTGGGTAGCAAGAGTTGGTTATGCTTCGGTGCGTTCTAGTCTTTCGCATTTCTCATTACATTGGTGATTACCACGATTGGCTACTCATCTGGCTATTATGTTCATATATTCTATGTGCCTCATCGAACCTGTACGTCTTCGAAGGCCACCTATTCGTCATATGCACGCTTCAGTATATTGAAAAAACAGCTCCGGTTAACACTATTTGCTATCAATGACGATCTACACCTCTCCAGTTTCGAGTACGGGCGCGTCCTTGTACCGTCGACGTCATTATTACTCCTAAATGGCAGTATTACATCCGTCTCTGACACGTTTATTTGGTTTTCCTCTGTCTTCTCTCGTGGGGTCCACTTTCTAAATTACTTATGCAAAAAGTATGAGCACGAGATAGGATCCAGCTATCACTATATGGGGTTCTTGATATATCTCTTCTTTGCTTATCATAACAAAGGTCTCTCACAAAGCCGCCGCTTGCAAGGAGGAGGAGGAGGAGGAGGAGTCTATTAACCGGTATAGGAAAAACCTGCTTCTCGTGATTTGATGGAACTTGCTGTACTCCATATACTCTCAGGTACTTCCAACAGTTTCAAAGCTCAAGCTGATGGATCATAGGTTCTGGTTTGATCTTTCCCTCAATTAAATGGATCCCTTTCACACTTATGCTAATCCACTACAAAGGTTTATAATGTTTCGAGCAATATTCCTGCATATATGCTTGATACTCTGCAAATGAGCTCGTGGTTGCCACTAGTGGGTTGTTGAGCTATACGATTATATCTGAGGTGATCATTTACTGAAATACGAGTGAGGATTTCATTCATAGGCCCTCTTTTTTAAATCTACCATTCTCAAGATGCAACTGAGTACCAGCTCAAGATAGGTAGTACGTTTGTGCTAAACATTGTATAGAAGTGCTTATTTTTGTGTTGAGACTGTATTCTATTAGAGCAACTTGGTTTCTACAAGACAAGAAGGCGGGATTGAGGGGCGCTCATTTTTCTGGCATGTATGCCTGCATTCTCTTCATACTTCCTACCATTGCCGAAAAACTTGGTCACCTGCTTGCCCCTCAACATCCTTCCGCTGAGAGACCGATCCGTCTTACCCTATCAGGTATCGTTTTTTCTAGGGTTGAGTTTAATCGTGAGAAATAACACAGGAGAGATAAAGAACCAGTCGATAATTAGATTGATTTGGACTGGGGGTTGCGTGCAGAACATTGGTAGTCCGGTATGATTTCCTTCTTTTTTTTTCGCCCTCTTTTGCAGGATATTCGAGCTCGAAAGGAGAAAAACTTGAATAAAGTGGATATCACAATTTGCTGTTTGCTTGTTTTGACTAATAAGCCCTTTTGTCCTACCGCTCTCAAGATGTACCTGAGTAACCGTCTTGGAATCGGTGTTATGCTCGTGTGCAATTGTATAAGTGCTCATTTTATTTTTGTACCGCTCAGACTGTATTTTGTAAATTTCTTAGAGCAAACTGGGTACAAGACATGAGATTGAAAAGCACTCATTAGGAGTTTTACGATGACTGAGATGGGGAATGATATACTGCCAGTTGAACGAGTTGGTCTGTATCAGAAGGTCCGGCGCATTTGCGGATTTGACCAATGCGTAGAATCTCAGGTGAGTGATTGTTAGGTTATTGAGTTTTCTGTTACTTTCCTTCAACCTGTGTGATACTTATTGTAAATCATTGGCTCAAAACAGCTTGTGAATCCTAGTACTAATACTTTTTGAGAGGACAATGCCGAGCAGAGAATTGAACGATAATCCAAGAATTACCATTTGTCCCACTTACTATCTGAGAAGTTGGGGAAATGCTCCGAGAATTACAGAGTCCAGTGGTCTTCGACCAGTGATCTCGTTTTGTCCCCTCACTGATATAGTGTGGCATGGAGCATTTTCAGAGGTTTAGTCTTGCCACCCGGCGCCCCGGGGGCCAACACAATCTGTTGGAGTTCAACTGGTCCGTACCTTCCTATCATGACTGGTGGCCCGAATTCTCTAGTCAGCCATATTAATGTCGTTTATTCTCATGGGCTAAAGAAAGTTCTCTGAGAACATACATGTGGAAGGACATCAAGACCGCCGACTTCTAATAAGTACCCCTATAATTGGGCATATCATTAAATGATGCAGATACTGTGAAGTAACGTGTATATGATCCACTTGATGAATCACAGCATCTTATCTCGACTGCTTTTCATTTATAGACTTGCGTACATACCTTAAGCCTCAGAAAACTCAATGAAGGGGAGTTTCCTGGGGAACTGAGACCTTGAAAACTTCTGTTGCTTGGGCCATAAACTCTGGAAAGGCGTGGCTAGTAATCCCTGGGATCCAAAAATAATAATAACTTTTACCAAAAAGTACAAGTGCTGTATGAAGCCAGCTGACTTGTTCAATACAATCTGAGGCGCTCGTTCCAAAGTTGGAACACACGATGGCAGTGCGATCACCTCGTGTTGTGAGGTACTTATATCAACATGGTAAGGGAGCCCCTGCAAATCTTAACGCTCATCTTCCTTTCCACCCTCTCTTACATCTCAGCCCAGGCATACCCGAATAATGTCCAGCTCCTTCTACAAGAATGCCACAAATTGCACTTTTAACGGAAAGGTATTCAATGTTGCCGGTAACTTGAATATTATGGGCGATTCTGGATCCGAGGATCAAATTGTCTCGCATGGTGCACGTGGAGAGTCAATTTTTGACGAGGTTGGTTTCTCCCAGTCTTGAATATGGATATACAGATCACTCAAGAACAGTCTACCACTTAACCCACAGTACCAGAATTTACGCCAGTGCGATATGCGTCTTTTACAGCAGCTATCAATCAGAGAAGTCGATGAAGAACTACGATGGTGGAACCCACGGGATAGATTAAAGTACACAACAACTGCCTACAAGATTGGCTTATTTGGTCATGCAGCTGGTGCTTCAACTCATTGTGTAGCTGTGCGTTACAGTGGAAAGAATGCTTATACTGTATGTCTTTCATATTTCTCAAGATAAAAAATTACTCAAAGTGATCCCTACCTACAATACTTTTCCAGGCATAGGAACGAGACTTCTTGCAATATTCCAACCAGTACAGTTCTTATTTCACTTTCCTTTTTGGCTTTCTGTTTACAAGGTTCTTTGGTGAAATGTTCTAGTCATCCAAACCTTGTTCATCTGTTTGGATTTAATAGACAGAAGTCAAATCCATCTCTGATTTTCTGTGATGGTCAGCGCAGTTTATATTGATTACTAGTGGTATTGATTGACTTTTACCAACACTGATCATTTATAGAAAAACGCTGTATTCATCCGATGTGATACAGGAGGGATTTGTTTTGGTTCACAAGGACCATCCAAAGAGATGCCATCAGATTTTAAACAACCATTTTTCAGGAGAACTTCAGGCATAACATTGCCTTTCAGCTTGTATTATGATGAAGCTGGTCTCAAAAAATATCTATTAGGGATGATGGGACAGAAGAACCCTCTAGTATTAGGTCCAACAGCGATACGTTTTTCAGGTCCTGTCAACAATTTCATATCAACTGAGGTTATACCTTTTCCCTCAGTACTAGGGCAAGGTTGTGATGGACTCAGAGAAAAGCTTATTGGGTCGTTCAAAGATATGGATCAGTCATATTCATACACATTGAAGCCCTGGAGATGTCTTAATAATGATGATAACAATGGAAAACTACTTGGAACTGGGTGGACTCGGTGGGTCACTAAAATAATATGGCTGAGAATTAGGATTAGAACTCACTTTTTACCTGGGACACCAAAATTATTCTTCAGGTTTCACTATGAGAGTTACATTGGAAGGGAATTTTCGCTTCCTGTCCATTGTAGTACCCAACAAAGGATACACAATGCTTGGCTTTATCAGAAAGAATATTACCGCAACATAGTCAAGGAAGATGGATTTGACCAATTTTGTAAACGAGTTTTATTCCTGAAAAAGATTGGTTTTGATTCAGCCAAAACACAGATATAATTACCGGATTGACCTTCCACCTCCAAAATAACATCTACAGCTGTCTGGTCAGACATCCAAAAATCATGCCAAGGGATGTTTATCTGTTCATTGCACCAGTGACCCTCAATAGGTGCCGTGAAAGTGGTTCAACTGAAGTCAGATGGTTGGCAAACGGAAGAGATCATTATTTCTGGTCCTTTGACCCATCTGGGTCTACCCCTATATCAAGGAGAGTCTGCAATGTCTTAGGCCTTCCGAACTACAGGACATGTGTTGCTCCTAAGGGATCCGAAAAGTCTTTCGATTACCAGTATGAAGCCGCCAAGTATCTGCAAGAGATTCAAGGATTTGACCCCTTGACGCAAGATTATGCTCGAGCCCGTGGACTCCCACTGGCTGAGATGATCTCCCCATTTGAAGATTTTCATCCGAATGGTACGTGTATCACACTATTTGACCGAGGGAATAGTTCTCTAATTATTGAATGATTTAATAGTGGTTGATTTAACTACAGAAGATCAAAAAGCATTGGATTCGTGGTCTGATGCCGAAGAAACATTGAGTGACAGGTCAGATTCAGAGTCAGTGTACGAGGATGCTTGTTCACAACTTCAGAGTAAGTCCTCGAGAGGTCAGATTTCTTTGATGTATTAATGGATGTTTTTAGCAATTCCGTTTCCGATCCCTGATGTTGAGCAAAAACTGAATTGGACTACTCCAAAAATTTCTGATGACTCGGAGCTGGGGAATTTCGAGGGAGATTTCTCCTTGGATGAAGAGTCAGATGATTCAGCTTCGCAGGCCTTTCGGTTAAATCCGTCTTTGGGATCAGTCTTAACGACGGGCTGCAAACCAAATTCATGGCTATGTGCATATCTTATTCAAGGGTCCGAATTGCCAGAACACAATCCCCGCAAGACTGAAGTGTCGAGGTAGAAACATTCCTGAGCACACTGGGCTCTGGTATCAGACTGTGAGTAATTCTTGTCCCTCACTTCTAGACTGAAGCTAATTGTTGTAGTGTTGGAGGTGCCTTGAGTTCAGGTGGCTTCATCCGGATAAGCATGCACAGGCTCGTTCACGGTTCCAAGCACGACAAACCACTGGTGACCCCCCTCCTCCACCATCCCCCCAGTTTAGTGATAGTGGGCTTGATGAGATTAATATCTCTCAGCTGCAACTCACCTCCGATTTCTATAACGACTTTTACAACACATACTGTCCTGGCATAGATCAGCTAAATGTCAACAGTGAATTTTTGTTCGGAGACCCACCACCCTTAACTCAATCACTTTATGCTGGCCCACCACCCTCCCAATCGCTCCATAGTCGTTCAAGCAAGCAGTCTTGTTCGACTTCTGGCTGCAGGAAGACTTCTAATGCCAAATGCGAGCGGAAATCATGTAAAGGGCATTGTCTCGATGCTGGTGGGTGTGCTACAGTGCCTGACCACCGTAGGCCTGGAGACTTTTCGCATTTTTCTGGTCCTCCTCCGTCATCTCAGCTCCCATTGAGCTCTTCGCTGCTCCCTTCAACCGCTGCTTTGGTAGCGTCTTGGGCTTCTGAAGCCAGCTCCGCATCTCAGCCTCTACCATCAACATCTCCACCTGTACTTCATGTCTCAGGTCCACCACCAGCATCTCAACCTATAACTCATGTTCGCATTCCCTTGTCAGCTCCGTCCGCTAATGCGGCACCGACTATTCCCATTCCATCATCAACTGCACGTGGTCAGCAGTATTATACTGCTGTCGTAGACCGAAAAGGCGTCAACGTTGAAGCCGAGCGCGAGGCACGTCGTGTAGAGAAGGCCAAGGCTGATGTGACCTTAAAGTTGGCTACCTCAGCCATAGCTATATTCTGTTGGACCTCGAAGATGAAACCTACTCCCCTCGAGGTTCAGGGGTTGGTCGTGGACGGATATTTGCAAATAACTAGGACAATACTTGACCGTGTGGGTATTGCAGGGGATGTTTTTTGTTTCTATCGGTTTGGAATGAGGTCATGGATGAGTGTAGAGGCGGACTATGTCGCAAAAATAAAGGATGCACTCCGACTTGATGGGATACCAGTTTTACTTCTCAAGGCCTCTTCGGTTGAGGAATGTGATGGAATTGATGAACTTCTCTGCCCTTCTGTCCCACTCGATCCACTTACCAAACCATTCTCTATCAGTGAGAGACGCTCTCATTTTAAGGAATATTCAGAGGCTCAAGAAGTTATCCGTTCTCGCTCGCGTCCTCCTCCATCATCACGTCCTCCTCCATCATCACGTCCTCCTCCATCATCACGTCCTCCTCCATCATCACGTCCTCCTCCATCTTTTCATCGACCACAACGATTCCTGTCGCAACCACCACCACTTTCCAAACCTCGCGAACACCGATCACCACTTTCCAAACCTCATGAACACCGATCCCTTTCACAACCACCAAAACGTCTTCGTGGTACCACTCCTCCATCCGATACTGAAACATCTTCAAAACGCTCTAGGAAGACATCCCCATGCCAAGTCAGAGTCAAAACCGAGCGAGTCAAAACTGAACCAAAATCTCCCAAAACTTTACGCCCGGTGCGCGAAGAGATCATCGAAATCTCCACCTTCCTCTGACTACTATCAACCATTGCCTCAAACATGGCCTCACTCCCTGTATCAAGTTCCTCACCCTCATCCCATAACGTATTTGCGCGTTCGTCAGCTTGGCGAGTTCGCTCATAACGTCGACTACTCCAACCGCCATTACTACTTCGATGTCGACTACCCCTGCCGTTACCACTCCAACCGCCGTTACCACTACTCCAACCGCCATTACTACTTCGATGTCGACTACTCCTGCCGTTACCACTCCAACCGCCATTACCACTTCCATGTCGACTGCTACTCCTACTCCTATGCCAACTCCTACTCCCGCCATTACCGCTCCAACTGCCATTGCTATGTCCACATCAACTTCTACCGCTGTCATTGAGATCTCCTCTGGCTCAGATACCTCCAGCTCAGATAATGAACATCTCCTCCCCATGTCAGTCAAGCAGGAGCATAACTCGGACCCTGAGTTTTCTGGCAACGACGTAAACATAAACAGGTCCAGTCGAAGCCGCTCTGGGTGCAAGCGTGGAAAGGGTTGGCCTCAGCAGTATCATGTTGTGGAGCTAAAGCCAATTTTTGAAGCATCGCTTGCGAAAGCGAGCAACTTTTCTCAGCTCTTCACACAAGCTTTTCCTGGTGTCGTCTATAAGAAGCAGACCTTTTATGACCACCGTAGTCGGTGGATGCGTGCACCTGAGTCACTTCGAACGGAAATGTTAAAAGCTGGAATGACTGATGATGGGCTGTGGACTAGGCTTATGGCGAAGGTTCCTGAGAAGGTTGCTGAGGTAAAAGCAACAAAGAAGCGAAACAAACGGGCTGCTATTCGGGAGAACGATGGTCTATCAGATGCAGAGGCACAGGAGTGGGACCGGGAATGGGAAGAGCAGCGCCGTAAAAGGCGTCAAGAAAAGGCCAAGGCTGCATTTGTTCGGGTCTCAAGTGATGATGATGATGACGGTGAAGACAGTGATTGGGCGGTCAGGGACTGGGTGATAAATAGAAAGCGGCAGATGCGTGTGGAGCGGAGGGCCCTTTTGGCTCAGAAAAAGAAGGAGTTTGATAAATTTGTGGATTCATTTGGCGATGACGGAGATGAGGAATATGATGAGGAGAAGGACGAAAATTGGAATGCACGTCTACACAGTAACAAAGTGAAGTTCGAGGAGGTTGAGGAGGATGAACTTTTGTATGACTAGTCTTTCGTTGTCACTGTAGCTTTCCGATAAATTTTGCGATACCTTAGAGTAGTTTCATAATAACTTAGCATATAGCGTCTGATTCTTTTTGGGATACCTATACATTGTATGTCGTGACACCTATGAATTGTACTATGTTCTGTTCTAGTACTTGTATAGAGAATAAAATTTCAATCAAAAACCCAATATGTTGGCATAAACCCGTCCCTGTCAAGCTGCTTCTTCTTGTCCTCGTTATGCATGAGTATCATTTGGTTCAAAAAAAAATCATAGAAAACAGCCCCCATCTCTCGACAAACAGCATGATAACGTCCAAACCAGGTATTTGTCTGCTCTGCTATTGAAGTATTGAAATACCAACAGTCGTTTCCATTTTGGTCCTTGTATAAGAGGTATTGAAACTTGTACGGGTTACAATGCTCGGCACAATATGCGTCTTCTTCACTATGCTTGCTTTTGAAATGGAACACGTCAACGGGAAGCCCAATATCCTTGAAAAACGTCTTCAGTGGACTGTCGACCTGATTAAACACATATTTCGAGAGTATACAGTTGGAATCAAAAATGAAAAAATTAGGTTTACGACGTTTACGCTGGCCATCGCAGTTGTTAAATGTATCGAAAACAAATTTCTTGATAGATAAATCAGGTTAGTACTCAATTACATGATAGGACAGAATAACTTACGGCGACCAATGAAAATGCTTCTGAGAAATGAAAAGTCGAACGTGCAAGGATCATCCCACACGGCGCAATAATGAGCTGCTCATTATGGGTTCGTCTACGCCCAAACTGAGCACGGAGCTTCCGTCTTGCCTTCCCCTGACTACTATCAACCATCGCCTCAAACATGGCCTCACTCCCTGTATCAAGTTCCTCACCCTCATCCCATAATGTATTTGCGCGTTCGTCGGCTTGGCGAGTTCGCTCATAACGGAGCTTCAGTTGAAATGCTGCTGTCCCGGCTTCATAATACTTCACCTCAGCCGCATGATGGGCTGGATCGGAACAGGCCTTTGAACCAGGTCTCGTCTTCTCATTGCAACCGACCACACGGCAAATCTGAGTCATCGCGTAATGCTCGGGACAGAATGGGTGTTTGGTTGAGGCGAGCTTGTTTCCACAGCGAGGAACACCACAGGTAGGTCGACCGACAGTGACACCGTCACACACGACTGCAAAAATCTCCTTGCAAGCTGGGTAAATACTAAAATTAGCCAAAGAATAATGAACCTTCAAGTATATACTCACGTTGACCTTTCTCATCAATTGTCCTGACACATTTAAGACACCGATGATTAATCTCAGGCTGCCCGGCAGACTGTATACTTTCATTCATCTGTTCCATGGCTTCATCAAAATGATGTGCCTGGAGTAGAATATCTCCATTCGTTGCGGGATCGGTGCGGTGAGCTCTTTTGACAGAGTGGGGTACATCAAGCTGAGAACCAATGGAGATATGGTTTTTGAGGAGCGAGATGATCTTGAAAGATTCGTATACAGATTCGGGTTGGAGAATAGCATCACGAAGATGCCACTCTGAAGGAATTTTGATGTTGTTACAGAAACTACACTGATAGATACTAACGCAGTTTGTAGCTGAGGTCCTTAACATGATATTAATTTTCGAAATGTGATCAAGCGGAAGCATAACTCACCAAGAATATAACATGCTGTTCCTCCACATCTTTGCCAGTCGAGTCTCCACAAAATGATGGGTGGTCACCTGGACCACATGAGGAAGTTCTCGTGCCCGGTAGTAGCAGCGCCTGCTTTGCCCTGTGAGTGGGTCTCGAGCGACATAATAGTCGTGATGATATATCCGTTTGCACCCTATATAAGCAGTTAAAATGATAAAAATACAAAAAGATAGAAATGAAGACAAACCGTCACAGGTAATATGGTAGGCTCGGACAGCAATGGGACCCAACTCCAGTGTAAATAGAATAGCCTCGAGTTCAATGGCACCTTGTAACTTGAGCGACTTGTTTTTGACAACATAAGGACATTCTGAATTGATGCAAACATTAGTAGGAGGCCAGATGCTTCGGGGAGATGCTGTTAAAACATATTAGTAATAAGGAGAGACGAAAATAATTTGAATGCACGAAAAAGAGATCCTCCATGTTGTGAAAATACAGATTGAAGGGAAGCTTCATCCTTAACCTGAGCTAAAATAGGATCCTCCTGCCAAACAACGTCTTTTACTGCATCCCAACAAGCCTCGACATCATCATTATCTAAAGGGAACACTTTCAGTATGGTAGTTGCACCCTCGAATTTGAAAATACTCACCCATAGAACAGCTTTTCTGCAGGAATGCTCGTGTCTCGAGGGGGATATTTTTGGGAGTGATCTGTGGTTGATGATTGGATGGATGAATCATCAGGATGTATCTCTTTAGGCGGTTACAATGAAGAATGAATGATAGAATTTGGGACATAAGTAGTCCCCTGGTCGTGGAGAGTGAAAGGGCAACTTGTGCGAGTGTAACCGGTACCATTGGACATAGGTAAGAGTAGGCTTGCGACGCGTCTGCACTAGCCATGTGACTGGTGACTATTTGTCATTCACTCGATGCGCTCCAGCTACTAATTAGTAATTACTTCTACTAACAAATCTACTGCTCTGCCTGACTCGGACGCTGCCTCAGACCCCGACTCGGACCCCTGACTCGTACCCAACTCGGACTTTGACTCGTACCCGACTCGTACCTTGACTCGGACTCTTGGATTTCCGGACACTGTGGGATTTTGAAATTTGCCGAGTACGTTTCATCTGCCCACTTCTGAACCTTCCCGTCCGATTCTGCTCCTCATCGTGCCAGAGACACTCGGTCTCACAAGCTCAACACAGACATCTCCTACACCAAGCGGGTTTCATATGATGTCATTTCGAACCCGACGTGTCTGACAACAGTTTTCAGAACGCATCTGTTTTCCTCAAGAAGCCGTGCAATAGAGCCCTATTACGAGGCCGACTTTAGGAGGACTCGTCCTTACTAAAGTCGACTCGCGCTGGTGGCTGTGCAGTAGCCATGTACAATCTCCATTTGGTATGTGATAATGTGACATTATTAATTAACTCATCCGGCAGTTACGGGCCTACGGCCTCGTATTTGCCACGCGAAGCGATGGCCCACTCCTTTTCATTGAATGAGTTTTACGCGGCTTTAGACAAGTACGCCGACGAGGATGCTATCAATCCCGAAGCAGAGAGGAAGCTAGTCAGAAGGATTGATAGGTTGATGATACCTTGGTGCGTTCTAGTTGTATATTCCTCATTGCGTCAGTGGTTAACACGATTTCTGGCCGTATGTTTATACGTTCTATTTGCGTCAGACCTATACTTCCCAGAAGGCCACCTATCCATTATATGCACGCTTTAGTATGTTGGCAAACCGACCCTGGTTTCCACTACGATATTTGGTACTAAAGCCGATCTACATCTCCAAGTACCGGCAGTGTGTTTTTGTACACATCGAGGTCAGTACTACCTCCTAAAGGCCTAAATGGCAGTCTTATATCCGTTGACACACATTTTCGCTGGTTGTCTTCCTTCTTCCCTCGCGTGGGGTCTACTTTCCAACTTGCTTATACAGAAGACTTCGATGATCGATCACTACATCTACTGTGTGCGTTTCCTTTTGATGTATGCGTGTCTCTTCTCAGCTCATCATGACAAAGGTCTTTGACTTAGCCCGCACTTGCAAGACACAAGCCAGTTCCCGTAATTGTGCGGAGCTTGCTGTGTGTCATATATTCTCAAGGTGCTTTCGAAGTTATAGCTGATCTAGCGCGCGGATCGTCTCTTTTATAGTAACCTTCCTCTCAATCGAGTAGATCCCTTTCAGGCTCATGTCATTTGCCATCTTCAAGTAGCCTTCTGGCATATCGGCTTGCCACTTCGCAAATGGGCTCGATCTTGCCAGTGGTAGGCAGTTGAGTCGTATGATTAGCCATATCAGTGTTTATCGAGATGGAAATATGAACGCGGCTTGGCTATCAGGCCCTTTTCTAGATCTACTATTCTTAAGATGCACCTGAGGACCAGCTCGGGGTCGGTAATAAGCTCGTGTGGAATCGTGGACTTACTTATTCTTATGCTGCTGAGACTATAACCTATTGGAGAGAATCGGTTATTACGAGACGGGGAGGTGCGATTAAAAAGCACTCATTCATCTCACACGTATTTCTGCATCCTCTTATGCCCACCATCGTTGAAACACTCAACTTGGTTTCCTGCTCTCTCCTCAACACGCTTCCGCTGATAGACTGATCTAACTGGATCATTCCAAGCGTCATTTCTTCTAGAAAGTTTAATCACGAGCGATACGATACTCCAAACAAAGAAGTAGAGCCGACGAGTGGATTCATTTGAGTCGGGGCTTGCATATATGCATGGGGAACATTAGTCCTCCCTTCTTTTTCGCCCTTGGTTGGAGGTTACTCAAAAAGAGAGGAACTTTAAACTAATGTAGATGGACATCACAACGGTTTGTTAAAACTATTAGGCCCTTTTTTGTACCGCTCTCAAGATGCACCTGAGTACTGTCTCGGACTCGGAATTGGTGGTGTGCTCGTGTACTATTGCATAAGTAGTGCTTATCTTATGTTTGTGTCGCCGAGACTGTATTTTTTATTTGATTTTGGTCAGCGCAAACTGGCTACAAGACAAGAAGGCGGGATTGAAAAGTGCTCATTCAGATTTTTTCATTGACTGAGGTGGAGTCTTCACATTGTCTTCAGACAAAGGGCGGGCATTATGCAGAACTATTCTGCACAAAAAAGATCTATGAAGACTCACACGACCGGCAGTGGACAAGCCTGGCTCCGCTCTGAGTAGTAGTAGTACGGTGTACCAAAGCATTCAAGTTTCTCCGTAGCTCCAATCCAGTGTCACCTGGAGAAACCAGAAGAGCGCATCGACTCTCTGCTGAATTGATGTATACAACATATAGGGTTTTGAGAGAAATCATAATGTATTGAAGGGGTATTGAGAGATAGTAGAGACATAAAGAATTCGTGTAGAAGTGAGCATCGAGGACGTGTCGAGGTAGTACCGTTAGAAGTGCCGTGGGAATGTCGCTAAATCGGGTCCCCGCTCCCATGGTTACAGCTACTCGCTCATGACTCAACACGCTGGTCTCCACTTCAATGTCAGCGTTCATCTGGTCCCTTATCCACGTTCCATTACCTATGGACAAAGACAGCCGATTCTCCCGCCATCACCGGTGCTGCTGGTCCCTTTTTCATTACTTTTTCCATGGTTCTGATATCTGCTGAGATGGCGTGTTCCTGTGAGCTTCATTATCCGATTTCTCTTTGAGCTTTTCACTGAAGGTCCGTACTTACAGTCGATGTAATCTACTCAACTCGTCCCTTCAAGTTCCTCACCGGACCCATATGTACTCTCATCGCACTCAACATGTTTACACACTATTACCTCGTTTTTTGTCGATGCAGAAGGTCCACAACCGCCCAAAACATTTCCCGATCATCTTTTATGGGCTTTGCACGAACGGCCGACAGATGGCTACGCGTACAGAGCATTTTCGTCCTTAGAAAATGGTTTGAGAGGGGATGAGAGGGCAGGGAGTTTAAACATTACGGAGATTACTAAGTGTAGGAAATGGGGGAAAATGAGGCCCGAGGTGAGTGATATTGTCCTGACGAACCGAACGAAAGAGCTGGCGCCTAATAAGATGATACAACGGAGAGAGCACATCACTGTAGGATATGTAACCGCTGCGCGATGAAGTATGATCACCATTCTCCTGTGAGTCTGTTTTCGCGCATGTTTTCTTGTTCTGGGCTCATGTTTTCTGCAGTGTGAGTCTTGCTGTCTGCTTCGCCCTTTCTGTCCTTACGGATTGTAAGGAACCAATGTGTCGGAGTATACAACGAGCGGCACTTTGTCATGTTTATGTATGTTCCTCCTAAACTCCCCCTCTTCCTCCTCCGCTCGTGAGCTTCAGTTCTTTCTCTGACTTATATGTTGTAACCCGTAGGATGTACGTCTGTCTTTCTACCGCACTCTGCGTCTTATTAGGCTATCAGCAATTCCTCAATGCCCTCGGATTATCATTCCAGGTCCGTCCTACTCCTCACGCTACCGGTCAAAAACATAACTTACCTACCATCCTACCTCGCTGACAGATTTTAGGGCCATATCATGTCCCGTCATCGCTTACCTACTCACATTTATTCTCTCCTGTGTCTTGTGTTTCGCCGTAGGAATCATGCTGATTGTTGCATTATGGAGCGTCATGAAAGGCGAAACCTCAGTCGAAGCGCAGGACCATGAGATTTACATGAAAGTTGCGTTGAGTAGGGGCGAGGTGAGAATCCAAATCCTTTCGCACGCTCTCTCCCCGTGTTGTCCTTGTTTCATGGCTAGGGAAACTGATTTGATATGATCAGGCGTTTATCAACTCGTACGACTTGGGAAAGACGCAGAATCTAAAGTTGTTCTTCAATATGGGGGAAGGAGGATAGTGAGTAACCTATTATCGTGTATCTCGGGTCAAAAACCCATAGTCATCAACGTCACCTTCTCATCTCCTTCGTTCGAATCATCGCCCGTGATGGTCTCCCTTCTCATTGATTGTATTCCCTTCTCACTACAATAATAGTCCCATATACACACTTTTCATACCGTTTCGTATTTTACCATACACTGATGGACGATCATGGGCTCGAAGAGATGGTTTTGAAAGACATCACGGAGTCAGCAGAGGAGAGGAATTGACTGATGATGAGATTGATGAGAATGATTTATAGGAGTTGGAAGGAAGGGGGAACACGTGTAGGAAGAATATCAGTTACGGGATACCAGTCTCGGAAGTGAGGTGAGCAACGAAGATCTCACTCCATCTCATTCCTATCGTTGCAAATCATGTATGTGATGATAAATTGCCGGGGCCATATGACACTTCGAGTATTCGAGAAGATGCTGGGAAGCTGCTTGATCTACGTCCAGCTATAGTATCAGCAATGTACTCTGTTGTATATTGCATTGACCTGATTTTATCTTCCGATTGTTTTACGTTCTTCACGTTTTCTACGATGTTAACTGCCTGTTTGATCTTTCTTTAAATTCAAGTTGGAAATGAGTATGGTGTGGGGATTTGGCATGGGGCTTGGCAGTTGAGCTTGGGCAGGCTTTCGGAACCTGTTCATTCTGTTATTATTGAAGATCGTCTTGATACCATATGGAAAGTATGAGCTCGTCTCACCAACAGAGATGGCTACCATGTATTTAGTCTTTTCCCACACAATCACCATGTCTTTTAACCCCTGATCCATGTTCAGCTCACTATCATAGAGGTACACTTCTGTTTCAAACTTAAAATTTAAGACCCAGAATTAATGGTAATGATTTGATGGAACTGTTTGTGAAGTAGCATAGTTCGAAAGTCCAAAATATAAAGGACATACTTATCAACATAGGCTTCTCTCCCATAAACACCTCTACCTAGCTGTCCATGTCTTCGACGCAATCTCGACCTCTCTCTGAAGCCGATCTCACAATTATCAAGCAATCCTTTGGACAAGTGGCGATATCTTTTCTATTATACGGTGTTTATGCAACACTCTCCCTCACGGCCATCTGTTTAATACTGTGCGTAGACTGAAGACCCATTCCTTCAATCAAGTTATGCCCTAATATGCTTCCACATTACCATGACTCCAATTAGATTGAAAAGGGCCTCTGGATCAAATACCAAGACTGTATTGCCCCTTCTCTCAGGACTTATGCTTTTGACCAGCTTAGTTGATGGTGTCTTCAACTTAGAGTCTTTCATCATCCAGCTCCCATCACTGAGTTTTAATCCGCCAGACTCTACAAAGTTAAACACAGTATTAACAAGGACGGTGATTATTCATGCTTTTATGGAAAGGCTCAATGTAGGATCCTTTGGTCAAAGTATGTTCCATGGTTTATCACTCATTGACTTGTTAGTATATCGTCAGTGATGGGAATGTAGTGTGGAGAGCATGGATCATGTTCCCAGAGAGTTGTGCTGTCAAACTGACACTATTGTTTTGCATGACTGGCTCCTTAGGTGAGTATGCTATACTCTAGGCAGATTATCACAAGTTTTAACTTCATTACAATCCACTTCAGGCACCCCCCCTTAGGTACCTAATTAGGTGGAGCTCTTCCCCTAAATTGATCCACCTAAATAGGTCCATGAACCCGGGAACAGGCCAAGGACCTGGGTCATCCAGGCCAAGTCCTGGGATCTCCCATGGGACTTCCCAGCTCCTGGTTCTTGTTCTCTGGGAGGTCCCCTGTACTATCCTTTGGGACTTCCCAAATTTCAATCAGTGAAGCCTCTACTCCTTCTTTTGCAGTGCACACCTACCACTATTGTAGTGTACTATGTAGTTTGCTATAATCAAAAATCTCAATTTATTGTTGGTACAGTACTTCAGTAATGCAAAGAGTTTTCAATTCAATGTATAGAGGCACCCTCTCATATTACCTAGAGTTTTGCCACCCAATTCATTCAATAATGTCCACATCTATATTAAAATTCTCCTCTGTTTTACTTCAGTATTGGGACATCCCAAGTCCCTTTTTCCAACCCTGGGACATCCCAAGTCCCTTTTCCAACCCTGGGACATCTCAAGTCCCTTTTCCAACCCTGGGACATCCCAAGCCCCTTTTTCAACCCTGGGACATCCCAAGTCCCTTTTCCTACCCTGGGACATCCCACACCTTGTGAAGATGCCTTGGGATATCCCAAGTTATGACATCTCATGGGACATCCCACTTACCAGAGCTGGGATGTCCCAAAACTTTACTCCATCCTGGGATGTCCCACTTAACATAGCTGGGATGTCCCAAACACTCTATTCCATCCTGGGACATCCCAGGATTGTGACCAGGGACATCCCAAAAGCTTGCCTATTCCTGGGATGTCCCACCCACCATAGCTGGGATGTCCCAAAACTTGACTCCCTCCTGGGATATCCCAAGATTGTGGCTTGGGACATCCCAAAAACTTGCCTGTTCCTGGGATGTCCCAGGAGTTTGACCTGGGACATCCCACATCTTTACTCATTCCTGGGATGTCCCAAGTCCTTGACTTGGGACATCCCAGGACTTCACTCATTCCTGGGATGTCCCAGGTCAAGGAACTGGGACATCCCAGAACTTCACTCATTCCTGGGATGTCCCAAGTCACATACTTGGGACATCCCAAAACTTTTGATATTTACAGCCAGGCAAATAAGAACTCATGTTCCAGAGCCAGAAACATGAATCAATTTTAATTTGGAGAAGGGGAAAACTATCTTATGAACTGTATTTGTGACTTTAAATCATTAGACTAATTAGCCACACATAGATCACCCCTGAGAACTTCATGAAGACTGACTAGGAAATATATCATCACAACAAACCCATTCAATGTACTAAAAGAAGATGGGGCAATACCTGAAAGAGTTACCATTCAATGAGCCCAGACATTATTGACTTGAATCATTAACTACACACAGACCAGCTCAAGAACTTCATGAAGACTGACTAGGAAATATATATCTTGATTGTCTCAAGTAGTGTTTGTGAAACTCGGACAGTGAAATGGTGTGTGGCCTTGTCACTCACTCCTCCAGTGAAACTGAGTATGCATAAGTGATGTGTAAACCCTTCTAGATGTCAGTTTTTTGGCATTGTTGAGTGAAACACCAAAAGACTTGAAGTAGCAAATATACAATCTTACCAAAGCTAGGGACAATAATTTCTTCTGGTTTGACTTCCCGTCTACCTTCATTGATTGCTTTATGGAACTCAAACCGAGCAGGCTGTGCTTTTCTCAAATGGCTACTAGTTTCAAGCTTTATGGGCTCCCGGGCACAGGCTCAGGAGGAGGTATAACGATTTGCGAGACAGTGTTTTAGCAGTGCACAACAACCTGCATTAAAGTAGCATTGCTCGAACCACTTTGGGAAGGTTCATTGACATATAGACACACCGATCTTAGCTCGTGTAGAGCCCAGAATTGTGCATCTAACAAAGATGACATTGAGGGAGTTGGTTGCCCGTGTCACTTTCACTAGGCAAATTTGTAGATTCAGGTAAATCAACTATTTCGACACCACTAGAGTCATTCAGACTCATCATTAGATTTTTTGGCAACAGTTCAGCTTCTTCCTGGGTATCAATGCCTCCCTGTACAGTCTTCTCTGAAGTCACTTCAGCAACAAAGGGTTGGTTATGTGAGGGTTGGTGTTTTGGAACATCTGGTTCTGTGTGGGCTTCAGATGGAAGAGTAGTGGGTTGGATCTGAAACAAAATGAGGACTAAAGAGAGAAAAACAAGAAATACAAATAAATTACAGTGGACTTGGTTTTATTCTATGTAAAAAGTTGTCAGCTCGAAGTTACTTTCGTGAATCAATGAATCACATACAATCACAGCTGTTTAGACCTTGATTGTGCAGACTCGGGGATGAGAATAAATCACCACTCTTGGTGCAGTCTTGATATTCTCAATCCCAGTCTGAAATGGTTGCTTTTTGCTGAAAATGGTCACAGAAGGTGCTTGTAAGGGTAGCTGGTCAGATTCTGTCTCATCTCCAGAAGCTGGGATTATGTTTGTACTGGTTTTGGCTACATCAGACAGTTGGACATCTTGTGAACTGTTGATATGAGAGATCGGAATAGCTTTATTGGAGTCACACCCATGTTCTGGGAGAGGCAGTGAATTGGGAGCACTGATTCCTGTCATATCTATTTGTGTAAACTTGGTGTAGTCAACCTTCTTTCTTTTTTGGGATTTTGTGGAACCTGTCGGAGCCTTGCGTTTGACAGTTTCTTCAACGGATGGTGACATGAATGGGTGAGTCGAGAAGATTTCATGATCAATTGTTGTCGTTAGGCTTGGAGTGGGACTAAGAGCCTGCAAAAGGGTTTCAACTTATGAATCACTGTCGTGAAAAAAGGCACAAACGGATGCAGTTTGAGGTGCTTGTTCAGGTTGAGGAGTATCAGATATCACGGGGTTTTTTGTGTGAAACCACTGAGGCTGACCGTAGATGATACTGGCGGTTGGGCAGAAGTAGTGGGATCATCTAGGGAAATGAGATTTGATTCCAAAGCCCCAAGTCTTTCCGCCATTCTCTGTCATTCCCAGTCAGATTAGAAGCTTCTGAATAGCATATGTCACAGTTTGGTGAAGACTGACCAGGAAATATATCATCAAAACAAACCCATTCAATGTAATAAAAAGAACATCATGCAATACATGAAAGAGTTACTATTCTACAAGCCCCGGTATTATTGACTTTGAATCATTAGTTACACGCAGACTCTTTCTTATCTAATTTGTAAACAAATTAGTTTATTTTACAGCTGAATAACTCAATGGCTAGAGCACTGATGATGGGGGTGTTACTTTTTCTGTCTCTGATGTCGCTGCGGTGTTGTAACTTCTAATTCACTCTATTTTGGCGTCTCCAGGTTTAATTACTAGTTTGTTTTACATCAGTTTAATTTTACAACTAAAACATTGCCTTTATTATCTGTTGCATCTGGTTGTTTTGTCTGCAGATCATAACCATCCTACTCCGAAACACCTTTCGAGATCCAGTAGACATGGTCATGACCACCTAAAACAGATCCACTCCATGCTCCGAACTGATGTCCCTTGTTTTTTGGACAGAAGGCGAGAGGGCGCAGAGAGCCCCGGCTAGTTTGATATCCTATTAAACAGTCTGAGAATTTTAGTGTCAAGAGAATTTCCTCAACCAACTTACGTTTGGAATACTAAGACACAGACCGTCAATTTTGATGTTCAATAGGTTATTTTCTCGACCTACCCCAGCGGGATCTCAGGGTTTTCCAGATAGCTTCTTTCCAACTTCTGCCATGTCTTGGTAATTGAAGTTGCCCGGCCATTCTGTGATTGTCGCTATCCATTGTCTATGGATGTTTTAGCTGATCAAACCAAAGTTGAACTCGTGATTCCCTATAAAGCTTGAGTGTCAGTATTGAGGAGAAGACCTGAAAATCTAGCTGCTTACCCACTACGCCAACATCGACACCCAATGCATTAATGATAGCCGGCTATGAGATGCATTAGACAAGAAGATTGAATTAAGTTTGAGTAACATAAACGCGAGATCATACCTAGTTCTTCATGTACGGGATCGTTTGCTCCTTTATTCTCGAACAATATCTATATAAGGATTGAGTAATACTACACGCTGGGTCATCGGTTACCACTAATAGTATGATTTACCATGTCCTTATAATCGTTTCCTAACCGTTTAGGTAAAGTCAGTCTACGTCACTAGTTTTGATAGTTTATGCGTGATTTTGAGGGTGTTTCGCCCACCGGTTTTATGGTGGTTCTGCGAGTCGGGACGCCCCGCTTGCGGGGTTACTGATAAAACATTGGTCCGTGCCAACGTCATGTGAAATGAGCCTTCAGAAACACATGGTCCGTGCACACCTACTCACAGCTAGAGCAACTCCAAAGTACGCAGAAAGCAATCAGTCATACATGACAAAGGTATGATATCTACAATACAAAAGAGAACGAATAGGACGATATACGATATACACAATAAGGAGAACAATTCAAAAGAGAGCAAAACAGCGAACAGCTATGCAAAGCACGAGAACATATCACATCTTACATCGCTGGACAAGAAAACGAATCCGAAAGCAACAGCTCAAGCACGAAAACATATTACGTCTTTATACCACACATCGCCGGGACAAGAAAGCGAATCCGAAAACAACAGCTCGAAGCTAATAACAAAGACATACATGAAAACTCCTGTCCTCAGAACCATGACGACAGTACAACTCACTATAGATATCATCGCACGAACACACTCTTCCAAAACATCGTCGCAGCGAGCATCCCGACCAACAAGCATGACGTTACCAGGACCAAAATGAAACCGTAGGTCTGTCGGGAAAAAACACGTTGGGATTGCAGTCGTGCACCCAACCAAGAGAAATATACCGAATGAGTGCAACAGCGAACACCAGACTCTACCAAAACCACTGTCATGTCCCCGCCCACCGTAAGGTGATCACCGTTCACCAACGTGATGGTCGACCCCTCGAAATTGACATCGGACGCGGAGTCGAAAATCTGTCAAGGCGTTAGACTGGAACGACCAAGCGAAAGGCCAACAAACTGCATTCAACGGAACCGCTTTGACCCGCTTCCTTTCAAAACCTTCTTTCCGGCCTTTCATCATCACAGAATACCACAACGGCTACCAGAATTTTAACGCAAACACACGCCAACCAGAAAGGTCACCTACCAGAAAGCAAAGATTCCCTTTTCCACAAAGAAACAGCCAAACGACCAGGAAATACCTCGAACAAGAGCCAAACGGACCGGGGAATCCAGACCCAACAGGAATCAATCGAATATGAGTCGTCGTGTCACAGATGCGACCGGGAATCCTGCAGCCAAAGAACAAAGCGTCACGGCCTAACCGAAGTGACCATATATGTGAAACTACCCACAGCCAAACTTCGACAAAACGGAGCGCAGACGATCGTTATGCGTGAGTGCCGTAGTAGGAGGAAAGCAAGAGCCAACAACGAGGATGTCACGACAGTCACAGCTGTGACCACGGACACGAATCGTCGCCAAACGTATACTAGGCATGGTGACCTCAGTCAATAACAGTGACCGTCGGTCGCAGAAAGAAAACATCTATGAAGGCCGACTCCAGCAAATGAAACGATTCGTCAAGCGCTACTCAACCCGACTTCGAAATGTCAGTCTGTGACAGTAATTAAGGGAAACGATCACTGAGTTTGAGAGCAGTAACTTAACCTTGGAGCAACGTCAACAAAAGAACTTGTAATGACCGTTTTCCCAGCACCAGTCAGAGCTAAAGAATTGTCTAAAGAATTGTCAGTTGAATTTCGAGACCGCATGCACAAAGGAATTATCTACCAACGACCAATAACGAGCACATTTATCAATGCAACCCAGAACCCGGCGTTGGCAAGCCACAGGTCCAAAAGACCCCCCGAAACAGGAGTTCTATCCATGCACCCATTCATAAACTCCCCGAAAACTCGTAGCTGCCACAGAACGGGATGATCACCAACCTACATACAGTCGTGTTTCGGTGAACCTTTTGACCTGAACAGCTTGCTGAACGAAAAGGATAAAGTGAGGGAGATAATCGTCAAATCCAAGGGCACGAAAAACAAGGCAAATATTTTTTTCGTTTTCATTTACCTAATACGATACGCATGTCCTGGGTCCGAAAACTACTTCATTTATAATGAAGACTGCGGAGTATCTTTGTTGCGTCTTTTCCTGCTATTCCTGGCTGAGTTGAAGTTGAGCTATCTGCTGATTATATACAATACATGAACACATACCGGCATCCTTCCGAGTCAGATGTTGACACCACCACGATGCAAAGTAACAAAGCGGTTCGACCCCTGTATTCGGTCCTCACAATTTATGTTTGGTCAGACTTGATTATATATAAGAAACCGTATACTCTATCTACTCATCAACAACCCCTCTAAAACCATCGACGACATCAAGAGTATCTAGTTCTGCAATCAAAGTAGCATCGACACCTTCTTCAAAATCGACGTCGAATACATTCACATCTTGGTCCTCCACAGAAGACGCGATTTCTTCCGCCCGTGCTTTAGCCAGCTCTTCCGTTGAAGGTCCCCACTCGCTTGAACAACCCTCCGAAACTTCAACAAGAGGTTTTTCCCATGTGACATACAACCTCAACAGATACTTTCGTCTGACTTCAAGTTGGTAGAGTATGCCCGGATTACCTGAATGACAACATTAGATCGTAAAAACTTCAGAGGGAAAGTAGGTTCACCTGTGTTGCTCGTTGCTTTCCTCAGAACCCCCCACTCATCAACAAACCATTCCTGGAGTGCCTTGCGATTAATCCGAATACGAGCCATCTCCTCCTCGCACCTCTCTAACTCTAGCATCGCTCGGATACCCTTCCGAACGTTCTCGTCGCAAAGCCACAAAGGAGGAGGACCTGTGTCTTCTTCGTCTAACCCGACATCCTGCCAAATATCTTCGTCAACGTCAAGATCAAAGAGGGAATCGCGTTCGATCTTCTTTGGGGCCACGGCGAAATTCGGCGCACGTTTTTGGCGTATGAGAGTTGTCATTTCGTCGCAAAGTTTGTTGTATTTTGTTGCCAGTGCTGATATACCTGGTTCTCGTCGTCGGATCGAGTCTCGAGTATGCTCGTTCAACTGTTGTTCTGGTCAAAATCGAATCAGTACAAACACCAGTCCAGCCCAAGAGCTAGCTTACCACTTCGTTGCTTGCGAAATGATCGTTCCAACCGATCCAACTCGAATTTACGGGCTCGAAGACGTTCGCGAAGGCGCATTTTCAATGCTCGCGCGTTCATGCGTTTTGTCAGAAATGGACTCTTGGTCAACCTCTTTACTTGCGCCCGCTCTTGGAGCCCCAGTGAGCGTTCATGTCGTCCCAACTTTTCCTGCGCCTTCTGGAGTGAAACCTTAGCATTCTCAAGATCGTCTACTGCCATAGCGCGTTCGAAAGACGCAGAGCCTGTAGACGTCAAGACCTCTTCAAGATCTCTTCGGCGTATTTTCAACACCTCCACGGCTTTTTGGAGTCGAAGCGTTTCTTCAACGGCTTTCTTTGCGGCGTCTTTCCGTTGAGCTAATCACACGCATTTGTCAGTGTCAGTTCACAGTATTAGAAGATAATTATACTTACTCGGCAAAGGCTTAGTTTGCGATTTCACCTGTAACTTCCATTGTTCCCGCAGAAACTCGAGCGGTTTTCCCGCTTCATCAAATTCTTGCTTCGCATCCCGTTGACGCCGAATACAAAGATGTAGCTTACGTTGAAGCCACTTTCCAGCGTTGAGAAGGGCTTGTTGATTGTTAAAGTGCAGCTGTGAGTCTAGCGTATAAAGCCGCACATAGTACTGATAAACCTACATTAGTCACGCAATATCAATATCAAGAGGAAACAAAAACGAACCCCAGCAACTCTAGTGTATGCTATCAAGCGACTGAGCGCATGCCAACAGCGTTCACAAGTCTCTCCATCGCACAGCCCAAACCCTTTGCACTTCCTCGGGTGATATATGAGCTGACACGGCCATTGATGACCATAGGCGTGAAACACTGAAACACCCCAAACGATCCGATCCAAGTATTCAGATAGGAAGTCCCACTTCAAACAACTACGTTTCAGCTGACACGCTACGTCGTATAGGAAGCCTACTGTCCACTCTTCGGGAATATGTTCAAACAAAATCTTGAGAAGCACGAGGATGTAATGTTGCTTCTCTCCGAGAGAGGTCATCGTGACCATGAAGAGACTATTCCCATGTGGGCAGAACATACCAGACAGCGCCCGCTCGTCGTATCCTTTTGCTCTAGACTTGGAGCGCCCTTCGTCAGAGGCGGTAAAGCTGGTGTTGCACCCATCGAGAGCAGACTTCGGGACCTTCATTCCAGGTTCCATGAAGTCGTCTTCGTCATCGTCGCTGTCTCGTTGCTTCCCTCGCTTCTTTTCCCTGGAGTTACGAATGGATTCAACCCAGTCCTCCATCTCTTTTACTTTCTCCGGTGAAACAAAGAATGTGTCGGGGTGAATACGTCGGGGATCTTTGCCGTGTTGATCGTTATGCTTCTGAGTGAAACATGCGTCAACGCAGACAAGCACACTGGGACTATAACAATTGTCATTTTAATACAACCTTAGCGAGAGCAAACGATCTTACCCTTTTCTAGCATCCGACGAATTAGGTTTGCTAGTACCACCGAAACAGAGAGGGCAACGTGAGCGCAGGTATTCAGAAGCGCGTGGATTGTCAGGAGAATACAATGTCGATGTCGATGGAGTAGTGGCAGTGGCGTTTTTTCTTGCCGGCTGAGGCAACTCTTCAGACGGTTGGTCTATACACTTTCGTTTTCCCAATGAGATACTCTCCCGATGCCTGACAGCGGGGATGACCTCCACTCCGTCCCGTCCGTCTCCTTGCATGGTTTGCGGATAATCATCAACTCTCACTGTACTGTCTCTTCCCTCGTTTTCGTTGCTCGGTTCATTCGGTTTGTCTTTGTGCGACTGTATTCTTCCAGTCTTGGTAATGTGGTCCTTCACGTATTCAGCGGTCGCATGTTGGAGACTGATGAACCACTGTAACGCGTTGGAGAATCGGCGACGTAGGGGATCCTGGAACATTTCCAAAACAGGTTAATACGAGACTGACGAGGAAAAGAAAGCAACACACGGTGCCGACCAATCTATACCCCTGAGCACTGAGGAATTCCTCCAAAGCACCGCACCACGCAGTATGGTTGGGGGAGATGCGCAAGAACAACCGCATCACAAAGTCGAGCATTCGTATATCCACAGCTAGTGTCGGGCGATAAGGCGCACATGGAAAGAGCCCACTGCGAACCAGCTGTATAGCGACGGGCGTCGAAGTCGTGCAACAAGGCACAGTTATACTTTCCAATTCTGTAACAGACGTCAGTCTACGTCCAAACCTTCGCATCGTCGCAAGTGCTACTCACTATCAAAACGGATGATGGTCAATTTGAGCTCGTGAGCACGGGCGCAGGAGCAACCCTCATCGATTTTCAAGGTCGGTGCGATACGAAGACTCTCTGACTTCTGCAACAACTCCATGTATGGTTGAAGTAGCGAGGGAATGACCTTCGTAAGCCAGTTCTGGGCTTGTTCTTCCTTTTTTTCCCGACTGCTCCTGGCCCTAGATGTCGTGCCGTCCTTCTGAGCTATCGATGTGTTGAACACGGTAACATTTAAGTCTTCATTCTCGTCGTCTCTGAGGACATTTGCGGGCATAGAGGCCGTGGCCATTGGAATATCGTTTGTGCGGACCGGGTGGTCACCGTTTAGTCCTACTTGGCCTCGAAGAATACGTAGAGTAGGGTCCTGACTCAGAGCCTGGTCTCCTGGTAAGAGGATCAACCGTCGTGATGGTGCGTTCTTGAGGGCGGCTTTGTTCCTTCCTTGTATACGAGTGGGTGTATACGACCCAGCAGTGACTGCGTTCTTCGGCCGCTGTTTCTTAAAATTGACTCGGGAAGCCATTCTAGAAGGGTAAGAAAGGGAGTAAACGGTGGTAGAGGATGGAGGAGGGTCCCGGACCAACTTCCTATAGTTTTACGTCGTTTCGGACGCTGCTCATTGTTTTTTCTCATTACTCACGCAACGTCGATTTTTGGAAATCTTAACCCTGCATTTTTCGCATTCAGTACTGCTGGTCACGGCCCGGGACGTTACACTACTCTATAAAAGTTCACAGATCTACAATCAACCTCAACCTCAATCTCGAGTTCAAGGTCCCCCTCCATCATGCAGACTTCTCTCTTGCCCTACATGCTCAAATTTCCAGCTCCTACCCGTGATCTTCACCCGCCCTTACCATCAGTTTACCACATAGCTCTTGCGAGAAATCACCAAACTCGCGTCCTCGCCATGTGGGAGATTCTCATCCATATCCGCCCTGCATACATATACCACGTCTTCTGCGAAGTCTGTCCGGACGACCCTCTGCACCAGATCACCATCAGCAACCAAGGTACCCTTGACGTTGGCTGCCGGGATGTCAACGAGCCTAAACATACTTCTCCGAGTTTCTCCTTGAATGAAGAGGACCAACGACTCTTCGTTGAGACATTGGCGCAATGGGATCGCGAGGAAGACATCATAAACACTATTATCAACGGTTAGTCTGGGCTACTTCCTCTTGTTCCTACCTACCTCACCTAACATTTCTCCCAGCTAAACCCCCTACTAGCCGTACACGTGCCCCTGCGCCGTTCCCAGACCTTTAACGAATACTCAGTACTATCTATGGAGTGTCTTGTAAAAATCGTTAGCCGTAGATTTGATCTTCAAATGAGCGTTGTTCCGATTGCCCTTCATATCCATGTAACTCCCACCGATTCCGAGATCGTCATGTTTGAGGTGGCTCTAGAATCCACCCAAATTAGTAACTTTCTGAATAGAAAGGAGGACCCTTCAGAATACCATAATTCGCAACCCGACCTCTTCAGACCTATTTGTCCGACTAGTTTTACCCTTTCCGGCTACTCTTTTAACGAAGTCATCCACGTTTCCTTTCAGGAGCATTTATAAAGGCGACTTCGAACCGAATTCTTCATCCATCACCTTCCTCATCTGTTGTCTAATCATTTCCATGTCCACGCCTGTTCGCCGCCCACGCCAGCACCCGATGGTTGAACTTGTTGATGGTTATCCTCGTTATATTGACCCGAAAATGGCGCCAGACACCCGTCGTATGACTTTCATCATCCTCAATGAGATACCTCGCTTCCGAAATATCCATGTCTGTCCTAGAGGAGGGTATCATCTGATCCGAATGGATGTTACGTGGATAAGCCCCGAGTTTTCCTGTCTCAACTGCGACCTGAATCATTATGTTCGTCAAATGACTCATCGCGAAAGTGAGTTCCTGTGCAACAAGTACCCTGAATACAAGTACAGATATGAAGGGAATGTCGGTACGTGGTTAGATTGATCGTTTGCACACTTTAATCGTTGATTTGACTCACCTATCCAGACCTAAGTACTGTGGACCTTGTCGCTCGTCCCCGATCCCCCTCCTCCTCTACCGCTGCTGCTCCTGCTCCCCCACACACAACTCCGGCTGCACCACAACCTCCTACCCTTCCATCCTATCCTCCGTCATCCATCCGGCCCTCTATCCGTGCTTCCCGCATTGAAACCCACCACCCTATTCAAGCGTCTACTGCAGCTAGCGCACCTGTCCAAACTGCTGCTGTTCACCCTCCCCCACCCTACACTCCCCCTCGGCTTGCCCAGGCTGGATTTACGGGAAGCGGGCATACCTCCGTAGATCCCATTGACCTCGACTCAGTTCCAGGTGACGGTAGTCGCTCCAACCCTATCGACTTGGTTCGGGACGAATGAAGACCTTGAATAGTTTAACGTCGTTTCGGACGACCGTTGGATATGATTAGATATGTCTGTACAATTATTTTTGTGTAGTTTATTGTCGTTTTGAAGTTTCAAAATACATGACTATCTCAGTTTTATTGCACGCAAAAGACGACAAATACATATATGTCAAGTTAGATCGAGGTAGACTAATGATACACGGTGAAAGAATCAAAGTACAAAACTTTTTTTGGTCTAAATGATACAAGTAGTGCTATTACCCCGTCTTCTTCTTTCTCTTGTCTCCTCGTTGTCTATGTTTTCTAGCCTCAGCCCGTTTCGCCTTCATCTCGTCAGCGAACTTTACTGAATTGAAATCTTTTTGAGCCTCGGCCACGTCGTTTGCATCCACTTCGATCTCCTCCAAAAATTGTTCTTCAGCAGATCCCCAGGGCCCATAAACGGCAGCCGTGATCTTCGGCGTATCCTCTTGACCAACGTAACGAATATAAATTTGTCGGAGATACTTCCCAGTGTGCTGCCCACGCACTACCAGAAGAGGCTTTTTGTTGGTGGTGGGCTTGACCCCAGGAACATGGTCAACGATTTCAGAAGCGGGAACAGGCCGAGGAATGTCTGACTCGGGGTGAATCCAGACTTTCCCGGCTTCAGCACGCAGTTCAGCCCAAATTCGTGGTATAGCTGGACCGTTAGCGGGTTCGTGCCTTGCCAGATACTTCTTGCGATCAAGACGCGAATCAAGCGCCCAATGAGAAGGGGTTGTTGATGCGGAAGCACCTTCAAGCGATTCCCAAAGACGTAGAGCAGGTGACTTTTCACGATGGGGAGTACTGGGTTCAGCTTCGGATAATTCTGGTACTTCAGGCATAATTAGTCGAAAAGGAGTGTGAGAAGACGGATTCCATGCATCGACATCCCTGTACACATCGTGAAACTGTGGAGGTGGTGTCTGCTCGCGCCGCTCAATCGTGGTGATAGGGTGAGGCTTGACGCGGGTTGTCAGGCCCAGTGGCTCCCAATACCGTTGACGTCCACGGAGAGGATAGCGTTCTGCAAGACCTAGACCCGCACTGTAAAACGATAAGGAATCTTCTATTACCAAGATCGCAAATTGATAACCTACTCGGAATCCCTTACATCCAGGTAATCAAACCAATAAAATGGCGAGCTTCCTTTGTCGTACGACCAAGTATTGAGTTCGACTAACAACTGAACACCGCTCCTAGTTTTATCCCAACGTTGAGCTTTCCTGACAGTCCCAGTGCTGCCTTTATGATGACCTTTTATTACCATGACCATGCGATCAATCCACGGAACGGGAGGGATAGAACCAAAAACATGCTCGGCCACGATGGGTTGGTTGGTTTCAGGGTCGATAGGAAGCTGGCCCACATTAGGAGACAAGAGCGCATCCCAACTGACTTGCTTGAAATGTTGTTGATTGGAATTCAAAGGGTGGACATCACGAAGATACCGTCGAGAGCTGGGATACCAAAATGTCAATAAGAGGACATAATTAAAGATACAAGACTTACAGTGTGTCGTATACAAAGTCGTGACCAATGGAAACAGTCGTTATTAATCGGGGAATGTAAATGTCCAGACTCGTGTAGGGATATTGCGGTCGGGGTACATGAACATCGGTTACGATACCAGTATAACCCACATACATGCCGATAAAGACTGTGACGTGAGTGTTGAGCCACGGAATAGCACCAGGCTCTCTAACTTGAGTTACTTGACAGACATTTGGGTGTACACTAAATAACTACAACTTAACGTCAGTCATGTCTCCGTTTCATATATTATTTGAACACTCACACTGCCCGCGCGTTGACCAGTTTCGGCCACGGAAACACCACTACCATCCTTTGCTACTACTAGCCCGTTTCGTCCCCTCAATTCCCCAGCAACTATGACTACCGAGTCGCCAATCATAATTCGTTTGCGTATATTTCTCGTCGAGAGCCATTGTTGATCTTCTTCACTCTCAAAACCCACCAGACAACGTCCTTTCTCCACGGTAAGGATAACACCATCTTTACGGTAAATGTTCCGAGGCAAATCTGAGTTCTGTACCCCTTCGCTCAATGTCCCCAGACAAATCACTTCCACTTTCTCCTCGACGAAGAAAACCCAGTCTGGTGGAATAGGGAAAACCGCTCGAGTGACGACGGGATGACTAGTCGCTCGGAATAGTTGTCTGGTAGTCCTATCCATGTCCACTTCTATTGGTGTCACAGAGCCATAAGCCAAAGCCTTCACGAGGAGTCCGTGACTGAACTCTTGTCCCTTGTATACAAAATTGTTGTCTCCGAGTCTCGCAACTTCTCCCGGGTACAGCTTTTCGTCGAATAAGCGCTGTAGAGGTCGTTCTGCGGGAGCTTTACGTTTGGAGCCAATCGCAACAGCACTTGAGAGATTGCGGTCATTAGTCGGAACCAGACGAGGGATAAGGAGAATGACCAATCGTCGCAACGAAGACGATATTTCCCGACGAATTACTAGTCCCACGTCATCGGAATATGTACCTCGAGTGACACGCACCCAGGAGTTCACCTTGATGTCTGGCGTCTGAATCGAAAGAAGCTGTCCAATCTCACGAGAGAAGACAGGTTCCATCACAACGCGGAGGCGGTGCACTTTCTGTTGAGGATGAAACACTGTCGACTTGACCACCAATTCATGCGACTTCAAGAACTGGACAATCGGAGTTTCCTGCGGCCTCGTCTTTAAATCGGCCTCGAGATAGATGTAACTAGCTATGGAGGGAACACAAAACGTCCTTGACGGGGTAGGGGACGGTGAAGATGATCAGTTGGATCAGAAGATTGAAAACAACGTGTTAAGGATTGTGTCATGGACTGATGGTGAGTCGGTAATTTTTTTTAAAGCAATGTGATAAGTTCTGAGTCTCCTGTAGCGCAGAAAGCACTATCGCCGGAACAGCAAGGAGATGTTCCGTTGGTGGTGTCGGTCAGTGGACGAACACTTTGTACCGGGAAGAACGCCAAAACGTGGAGGGCGTCTGGAGCACCAGCAAAGGAGAAAGGTAAGACTGCGGGAAAAAAACGGCAAGACACAAAGTTCGCTCGTGTTAGGTCCCCAGTCAATTCCCGTTCTCGCTCCCAGTCTCCACCTGGCTCTCGACCTCCCAGCCGTCTTCCGTCTCCAACGCTTCAGTTTGCTCGATCTCCAAATAATATTCAAAGTCGCGGCCGTTCTGTATCACCTGCTCGTTCCCCTTTCCGTGGTCGTGGCCGTTCTCGTTCGCGTTCTTATCGTCGTTCTCGTTCTCGTTCTCGCTCTCGATCCTTATATCATCGACGGGATAGATACGCCTATTCCCGTTCACCTGCTAGGCGAGGTGATGAACACCGTACGCGGCTTTGTTGGCATTCTCCTCCACCAGCTGGACCTAGCAGGTTTCTTCCAATCGACCGGGCCAACGAGAATTTTGTCGATAATCTAACGGAACCGCCACGACGAACAGAACGCTTCCCAGCTTATGATGAAGAGCATTCCGCAGGAACATCGAGAACACGCAATCATCAAGCAAGTCGTGAAGACCCTCGTCCGAAGCGGCCTCGCATCGACTGGGAGAAGGAATATGAAGCAAACCATCAAGACGAAAGGCCCAACAAGAAAAAGAAGGTCGAATTCAGTGATGGAAAGAACAATAGGAGAGTAACCGACAGATATGGGGGAAGCAGTTCAAAAGGGAAAGGGAAGGAACGAATGCGTGACCCAGAACATGAGAATTATCGAAAGAGGAAGTAGTCTGCTTCGGGCATTAAGAAAAGTATGTGTCCTTGTGTGTGGATTACCGAGGCGTAGGAATGTCATAAAGACCTCTGTGTTACTTGTAAAATACATGTAGATTTTTGTCTGCAAAATGTCAATATGAAGTTATTTGTTTACAATTGTGTGTTTAGACATCTGAACTAATGGCAACGCAGTAAGGCTAAAGACTTAGACATGAACGGTACGGAACATCTGGGAAAGACAGTGCTCGTGACTTTGCATTGCAGACATATATCGTTGTGGATATTCGACCCTCTCAATAGTTTTTGGAATTATCCCTATGGAATTTATACGGAAGGGAGGGAGTATCAATCAATCAATTGCCGAAACGAAGCTCTGAATCACTTGGACTAGGGCATCCGAACAGTGAGATGAGACCGGGACATTCCAGCCTAAATGGCTTTCATGAGTCGGGATTAGGGTATGGCACCGTATTTTATACGGCTCGTAAACTCAACGATTATCCCGTACCCGTATCGTAATTTACAGTCTCAAACTTCGAACGGTGCGGGTACGAGTCGTATACCATCCCGCATACGGTCAATATGACTGGAAAGCATGTGGCACTCAATAGTAAACATTCAATGTAGATCTAGGTCATGGTAAAACAACGTGTATGAATTAGAAGTAAAATACAAAAGTCAAACATGATATTCAATCATCGCCAAGAATCTCCACAATGGCGAGTCTTGCCATTCGTAATTGGGCCTTGACCACCATCAGAGCCTCAATGGTTTCAGCCTTGAGACTAGCACGCCGAAGAGAAATGGTATCGCGTCCACCAGAAAATATACGCTCCACAGCAACAGCTGAACCTACAATTCGGTCATTGGTGAATGTGTAATGTCAATAAATAAAAAATCAGATAGCAAGGCTCACCAGGAATGCATAACATCTCCCGGGGCAAATCAATAAAGATCCGGAAATCGACTGCATCTGGCATAACACCATTCAAGAGGAATCAACGGACTCAGAATCAACAGGCTGCAAGGGCAATCCCTGAAGTACTTGTCCAGCTCATCGTGATCGGGGCATTTGATACAGTGGTTCGGGTCCGGTATCGCAAAAGGAAAAATTGACTTTCATGTGGTGAATTATCCAACCGATGTTGAGGGAGTAGCTGAGGGTGTGGCACCAGATGCCACAGATGCAGTGGTGACATAGTGAGTGCAAAAATGATCTTCAAAACTTTTCTTTTCAGCATTGATATCTGCGAGAAGATCCATATCCTTTTCATAATCCTTTGCCAAAGTATCATATGAGATTTGAGGATCGAGTACTAGATGGATATAAGTAGTGGTATAATAGAGTAATTGTATTTCACTCACATGCGGCCCAAGTATATTAAGGAGATTCATCATTCATCAAACTTGTAATAGTAGTCGGAAGGCTTCTTGTGGGTATCTATCAAACCTCCGAGTCTCCGAAGGGAAGGCTCGGCTGAATGAGGAAGTTCAGAGAGAATACAAATATTATCTTGTAGACCACGGAAGATAGCAAGTGTTTTTGATAACATAGGGTGCTTGGTGGTGGACACCTCGTTTGTAGCACAATGCAAGACTTTGAGCCACTCGGTAAATTTCTTTAGAACCTTCCAATCAGACTCTGAAAGCTCATACTTTTGTAGTTCTCGATCCTTAGCAACATAAGATTTGATGGCATTAGGGAAAAGTAAAGCTCGACCTGGTGGACATTTTTTGAATACTTATGAATAGTGAATTATAGTGGAAAAAACCTACGGAGCATTTGATGTGTTGATGACCAGCGTGTTTTTACATCAAGAATAAGCATCATTTTGATTTCCTTCTGGCCAGCAGTGTGGGGAGAAACTGTATTGACCTCTCCAAACCATTTCATTCTCTGCTGTGGGCTGCTACGTACATGTCGAACAATTTTCCGGAGCTGTAATCATATAGTTAGGATAATAGGATGTAAAGCTGTCCAGAAGAATTTGTTACTTACTTTCCCAACAGCGGACTTAAGTGCAACCGCTTCCACATCATCATCATCTCCATCTTCCTGAAGAACTTCTTCCTGAAGAACTGCTTCATCATCCCAATCATGCTTAACTGGCACTGTTGCTGAATCTTGATATGCTTCATTTGATTTATTTGAGTGTGAAACAGCCCCGATAGCCTCAAGCAGGTGATAAATGTATGAGATCAAGAAATAGAATACGCAGAGAATGTACCTTCAAAGCAGACAAATGAATTGTATGTGGCATACAACACATATGAGCATTTTTTTCAGAGAACGAAATATCATGCTGGAAACATTTATCAGCAAAGCACTCAATCATTGTGTCGTTGTGTGACACATTATCCATCACAAATGCAATGACCTTTAATAAGTCCCAAATCAGATATATACCAACAACTGAATATTAGAGAAACAAACTTCTAAACTTACACAATCAGTAATGCAAAACTTCTTAAGTGTAGCCCACACAGCATCTGCCATGTTTGCATCTGAGTGTTCCCCGATGAGTTTCCGAAAATCAATTGGAATTTCAGCTGGAAAATAAAACCAATTGAAGGAATTTACTTTATAGTAGTTAATGGACTCGGACATACTGAGTTTGCCTTGATTATCGCCATAATGAGCAACAATTGCCATAAATGCATGGCCATTACTTGATGTCCACGCATCAAGGGAGGTTGCAAACTTTGAATCAATTTCCTGTTTCACAAGTGTAATTAATAAAAAGGTCACAATCAAAAAAAAACATAAAACTTACAGCAAATAGCTCCCTGTACGGCTGTACAGTGTCCCCAGACATTTGCATAATTTTGAGTTGGATAGTCTTTGCACCTAGAATTTTCAGATCTGAGTGGCCAGGAGCACGAGTATATTGTAGCAAAGCATGAAATTCGGGCTGATCCACTGTTGAGAAGGGTTGGGGGATGCCCCAGCCCAAAGAAATTATTTAGACTGGGACATCCCAGCCTAAATGATTTTCATGAGCTGGGATGTCCCAGCCCAAAGAAATCATTTAGACCGGGATGTCCCAACAGTGAGATGAAACTGGGAAATCCCAGCCTAAATGATTTCCATGAGCTGGGATCTCCCAACCCAAAGAAATCATTTAGACTGGGATGTCCCAACAGTGAGATGAAACTGGGAAATCCCAGCCTAAATAATCTTATGAGTTGGGTTGTCCCAACCCAAAGAAATCATTTAGACTGGGATGTCCCAACAGTGAGGTGAAACTGGGAACTCCCAGCCTAAAATGATTTCTATGGGTTGGGATGTCCCAGACCAAAGAGATTATTTAGACTGGGATGTCCCGGGTCTATCTTTATTGTTGGGATGTCCCAGGATGGAAAAATTATTCAGGCTGGGATTTCCCATTTGAGTGTAACACTTGGGATGTCCCAGGTTCTCTAATTGGGATGTCCCATCCTTGAGAGAAAAGGAGGTGGGATGTCCCAGCCCCAGAAGGAGATTTATGGGACTTCCCAGATCCCAGGTATGGGAGTGGGATATCCCAAGTACCATTCTGAGCCATGGGAAATCCCAATTCCCATGATCAGCAGTGGGACTTCCCAAGTGCCATTCTTACACAAGGGACATCCCAAGTCCCATTGTCAGCAGATCTCAAAATACTGTTGTGAGACAGTAAGGCTCACTAAGTATCTATAGAGTTTTACATATACACTATTGGGCAAATTCATGCCTTGTAGTAGTACTATAGCCTATTGTGCTAAATTGGATAGTTAGAAAATGAGATTTTTGAGTCTAGCTAACCACATATCAGTACACATAGAAGTAAGCTAGTGCCAAGTGGTACAAGATGAAATGCATACAATAATGGTAAGTAGGTATGGTATGCACTGCAAAAGAAGGAGTAGAGGCTTTGCTGGTTAAAAGTTGGGAAGTCCCAAAGGATAGTACAGGGGACCTCCCAGAGAACAAGAACCAGGAGCTGGGAAGTCCCATGGGAGATCCCAGGACTTGGCCTGGATGACCCAGGTCCTTGGCCTGTTCCCGGGTTCATGGACCTATTTAGGTGGATCAATTTAGGGGAAGAGCTCCACCTAATTAGGTACCTAAGGGGGGGTGCCTGAAGTGTTACAATCAGCTGCAGGCATCGTAGACGCAGGGCTTGTTGCAGCACTATTGGTGAAAAATGCTGAAGGCAATACCCCAAAATTCAATTCCTTGATCTTGGCCCTTCCACTTTTGTTCACAAATATGATTGCTACTCTGCTCATTGGGTATAAGACATGGTGAGGCCATCAAATTCAAAGCAAGATCTTAGATAACACTTGGATAATTAGTAATTCTACAGGTATCATTACCAAGATGTCAAAAGGAATCTGAGTAATAGTGGCACATCATCCAGCAGGGTACACAAAGTTCTATTACTGTTGGTTGAATCTGGATCAATGTATTGCATTTTATGGGTGAGTAAAAGAATGATTGTGATTGCGTTTTTTTAACCACCATGAGTGTAGATAGTTCATATCATACTATCATTAAATCATGATACAGAAAGCACTGCTTATGAATGCTGGGCTGCAGCAGTACCAGAACTTTCAGTGAGTTCTATGCTCCCCTTTCTAGAAATATGTATTAATGCTGAAATTCAAAGGCTTTATACCCAGTTCTTATCATTGTCATAGCAGCAGCTGAAAATGCCAAGCCTGCCACCATTGATGAAATGTCTTTATCACAATCAATTCGATTTGCTTCAGGTCAAGCAAGTAGTTCTGAGGAGCACAGGTCAATGACAGAATCCCAACCCAATGCACCTGGAACTATGACATTATTGGAAGCAGAGGCTGCAGAGCATACAGGAGGAAATCTAACTTGACCTGTATGACATAGTCTCTCTTTCTATATGAGATCTATTTTTAATCATAGTTAGCCGTTGTCTTGTATGACTGTATTTTGTTCTTCTTAAATCGCTTTTCTTTAACAAGGCCCGGGTGTTTCATTTATTTATTTATTCAATTCTTGATCTAGTAATCCAAGTGTGTTTTATGATTATACAGAAAGCCGACAAATCTAGATCCAGTACTCTGAAACCAATTGTCTAAAACACAAAGGACTGGAGTCCAGTACTAACTATGGAGTTTCACAGAGCGAGTCAGTGGATCAAAATGGGTCTATTGGACTTGAACCAGTACGTATCCGCACTAAATGAACAACACTCGGCACTACACAGAGACTGGGTCATAGCAGTACGTCGATATTCGAGACTCAAAGGTTGAACGTGAACATCGATCAACCAACTTAGAACCTAGACAAACCGATATTTCTTGGTCTAGAAACAGATCTTCCCTGTGTAAGCAACATAGGCGTGGAGAGGCAGCATTGACTCTTTCATCAGTCTACACAATCGCAAGATATCAAGACTAAAAAAAATCAAACATACGACCACACATAGAATCTTTATTGTCGTCCGCCCGATACGTACAAAACTTCGAGAAGAGTTGCTCGTAAGGGGTAGTGCGTTTGCCGTGACTGCCACAAGACAACAACGTGAATGGAGAGGATTCCCGACAACTACACTCAGAAACAAATCCTAGCCGGTTAAATCCTTTGCAGAAGACAAGAAGATGGGTCTTCTAAATGTGGTAAAGGACAGTGGGGAATCAAAATCTGGACGTTCTAATCCGCCTTCTATTGACTGATTGAATGACAGGAAGATTAGAAGGGCTGTCTTGTGTCCAAAAATAGGGAAAAAATTGGGAAAGATGTGCTGATGAAGGATATGACCAAACCAAACCCGCCTATTGGTCATACATATTATTTCTATGTGATATACTCAAGAACAAGTTGGCGCGAAAGCAGTATACAAGACGGCGATGGGGACTATGGTGACTTCGCTGTTGCATCAGATCATATACCAGAAAGTACTCGAATAAGCCTTAAAACTTAAGGAGGGAGTATATATATAACTCGAAACAGTAGAGCCACGATTCTAGTCCAGAAGCGGTGTGAAGATGAGCACTGGAAGAGGAATGTATTAACCGGACAAGGTTGCAGAATCATGTTCAAGCTCCGAGGCGTTAGTGGAATTCGGCTCAGAATTGAACTCGTTTATTGACTGGATAACTTCTTTCGTCGGGCGGTTTCTATCAAAAAATGAAGATTTGACTAGGTGAATTAGCAACACGTCAGAAATTGTCGGCTACGACTTTCTGACGCAGCTGATTGGTTGTTCACACAGAAGCGAAGCTTTCTGACGAGTTGCTAATACACCCTACTAAGTATTAATGTTATATGATTTCCATAGTCTTGCGATTGAATAAAAGGGCCGACACTAGCGATCACAGTGGTTGAGGAAGCCGCACAGTCCATCTCAACGTTGTTTGATGCACAGAAACAACGCCGTTACAACGAAGGCACACATCAAGGCTTGAATGCAATATAAACAGAAGCCATTCCAATTCACCGGTCAAATCGGAATGGAACGATCGCAGCAAAACGCTGACCGGCGATTCTATGAGAACTCCGCCGTTGCTTCCCTTTTTCCGAAGCCTTTGGCTCAGGGTTTAGAATCAATATTGATATCCGTCGTGTACTTACAAGTAAATTCATTTGATACATGGTCCAAAAAGTGGTCAAGTATATTATGTATGACTGGGGGGTATGGCCGCAAGCGGCGGGGGCCGAACCTTTTTGAGATTCAACTACATCTTGAGAGATGCTCAGCAGTAAAAATCACATTTGCATTAGGGCCTGTTCGGCAAAAGTTTCCAAGTAACATGTATGTACCGATATATTTTCCCTCTATAAGGAAGTTGTAATATTTTTTTCAACAGCACCTCCTACTCAATAAGGGAAAAATTTATCATTAGCTCCATTCTCATTTTTCTCAGTTGGGTCAACATATTTACGCGTTGCAGATGCGGTCTATTGACAAAGTAAGGCAAACTTGAATTTATACAGAAGAAAAGTAGAAAATCAAGAGTCGGAAACTTCAGGTAATATATAGCTTTGGAATGAATGTAAGCAGCTATGTTCTACGGAACTCGATGCTGGAAAGAACTATTAATTTGAACTTGTCACATCTGAAAGTCTGAGACGAGAATCCCGATGTCTGATCTCATCATCACCAGAATCTTCTAGAAATAGCAGCTTGCTGTGGCTTCTGTACAGATTTCGAGGGGCTAAGAGCAACGGCAAATTAGCAAAAAATGAAGTTACGAGGGGACATATAAGACAAAAATTGATGGTCAGAGTCGAGCGGAACATGACCCGTTTTTTGTTTCTTATTGATTTCAGCAGATCTGTCCTCCGGATTTTGCATTTAAAGTGTGTCCACTGTCAATGAAAATGAGGCGGGTTTTACATTCGTAAGCATCAGTAATTTAGCACAAGGATAAAAATCAATATGAACATGGGCAGGTTTATTATACCAGCCCCGTCTCCATGTTGATGTCTGATAAGACAAGAAAGAACCGCAACACCGATGACTTCCCAAGTCATTGCGGAGCTCTTGTAATGTCTTCTCCCGGACTCCGGGATGCTGGGAACTAGCCATAATGAAGTGTAATGGATTTTCGAAGCTCACTCAGTGGCAGCGATGACACCAAAAAATTTACAATACAATAGATTATTTTTCCTCAATACTAGCGAGGACAAAGTTGGACAAACTGTAAATTACTCGGGTAGGTGAGGGTCTAAGGGAGGTAGGAAAGGGAGGTAGGAGTCGATGAAGTATTAGGCAGAGGGTGGTGTGGGATTGTAGTCATATCTATGTCAATGTCATTGTCATTTTCTATGTCAGTCACAACGTATTCGGCAGTAGGTAAGACAGAATCAGAACCTGAGGTGGCCAGGAGATGATATTTTTAGGTAATCATTGAACAACACATCCGCAGAAGAATAGACATACCGTAAACTGCAATGGGATAATCTGTGTTCAAAGAATACTATACCTACATATCAATACTTCGCACAAGAGAAATTAACTCTAACCCTACTTACATTAGTAGAAGAAGGTATATCGAAGAGGGCGCCAGAAGGTGAGGAATAGGTGTCCGTGGGTTTTAAAATTGAGTTCCAAGCATTAAACATGGTGTAGATGAGAGGACTCGGAGAATTGTGGAAGATTGATGTGGCAGAATACGACTGCGTGCGAAAAAGTCTCGGACTAAAGATATATTAGGTAGGAGGTGGATATATATGGTAGTCGTGGGAATAGTCTGGAAAAAACACGCACCAGACCAACACCAGACATTCGTGTAAGGAGCCAAACCTAAAGGTTCGGCAATTACAACATACAGAGAGTCGGTGGAAGAGGCGGAGACAGTTCCTGAATGATCTCATGCACTTGGCTCTTGACTTGAGTCAATGCCGGGTCGAAGGAGGGGACAGGATGCAGCAGTGCCAAGGGTGGGACAAACAAACAAACAATCAGACAAATGAATCATCGGAGTTTGAAATTTGCCGAGTACGTTTCTTCGTCTGTCCACTTCTGAGCCTTTCCGTCTGATTCTGCTCCTCACCGTGCCAGGGACACTCAGTCTCCCAAACTCGACACGGACATCTCCTACACAAACTGCGTTTTATATGACGCAATTTCGAACCCGGCATGTCTGCTAACAGTTTTCAGAACGCATCTGTTTTCCTCAATACGTCATGGAATAGAGGCCCATTGGATGAGTTTACACGGAGGCCTTGGGGAAGTATCACGATGAAGACGCTATCAATCCCGATGCAGAGAGGAAGCTGGTAAGAAGGATCGATAGGTTGATGATACCTTGGTGCGTTCCAGTTGTATCTTCCTCATTGCGTCAGTGGTTAACACGATTTCTAGCCATATTTTTACATGTCCTATGTGCGCCAGACCTATATATGCTCACTTTAGTATGTTGAACAAACGACCCTGGGTTCCCCTGCGATATTTGGTACCAAAGTCGATCTACATCTCCAATTCCGAGTACCGGCAGTACGTTATTGTACCCGTCGAGGTCAGTACTACCTCCTAAATGGCAAACTTATATCCGTTGACACACATTTACTTGGTTGTCTTCCTTCTTCCCTCGTGTGGGGTCTACTTTCCAACTTGCTTATGCACAAAAGACTTCGATAAGCTATCATTACATCTACTGTGTGAGTTTCCTTTCGATGTATGCGTGTCTTTTCTTGGCTCATCATAACAAAGGTCTCTGACTTATCCTCACTTGCAGGGCGCAAGCCAGTTCTTGTAATAGTGCGGAACTCGCTGTGTTTCGTATATAATCAAGGTGCTTTCGAAGTTGTAGCTGATCCAGCGTACGGATCTTCTCTCCCATGTAAACCTTACTTTCAATCGACTGGATCCCTTTCAGGCTCATGTCAATCGCCGCTCCACAAACATTACAAGTAGCCTTCTCGCATATCTGCCTGATACTTTGCAAATGGTCCCGAAGTTGCCAGTGGTGAGCTGTTGGGTCGTATGATTAGCCATATCAGAGGTGTTTTATCGAGTTGAAAATATGAGCGGGGGTTCAAAATAGTGCGCTTTTCTATATCTACTGTTTTCAAAATGCAACCGAGTACCAGCTTAGGACTGGTAAGAAGCTCGTGTGGAATCCTACAGACTTCCTTATTCTTATAATGCTGAGACTATATTCTGTTAGAGCGAGTTGTTTATCACGGGACAAGAAGGTGGGATTAAAAGAGCGTCTACATCCTCTCTATACTCTTCACTATTGCAGGAACACTTAACTTGGTTTCCTGCCCTCTTCTCAACACGCTTCTGCTGATAAACTGATCCGGCTGGATCATGCCAAACGTCGTTTGTTCTAGAGCTGAGTTTAATCACGCGCGATACGATACCTCCAAATGAAGAAGTAAAGTTGACGAGTGGGATTCATCTGGGTCGGGGCTTGCACAAATGCGTGGGCAACATTAGTTGGCCCTTTTTTTCGCCCTTGGTTGGAGGATACTCTAAACAAGAGGAACTTTAAACTAACGTGGAAGGATATCACAACGGTTTGTTTTGATTATTAGGCCCTTTTTTCATACCGCTCTCAAGATGCACCCAAGTACTGTCTCGGACTCAGAACTGGTGTATGCTATCGTATAAGTAGTGCTTAATTCATGCTTGTGCCGTGGAGACTGTATTTTGTATTTAATTTTGGTTGAAGCGAACTGGGCACGAGACAAGAAGGCGGGATTGAAAAGTGCCCATTCAGAGTTTTTCATTGACTGAGATGGAGTCTTCACATTCTCTTCAGACCAAGGGCGAGCATTATGCAGAACTATTCTGCACAAAAAAGATCCCTGACGACTCACACGACCGGCAGTGGTCAAGCCCCTGGATCCGCCCTGAGGACGGTGTACCAAAGCATTTCTCCGTAGCTCCAATCCAGTGTCACCTGGAGAAACGAGAAGAGCACATCAACTCTCTGCTGAGTCGATGTATACGACATAGAGGGTTTTGAGAGAAATTATAATGTATTGAAGGGGTATTGAGAGATAGTAGTAGAGACATAAAAAGTTCGTGTAGAAGTGAGCGTCGAGGACGTGTCGAGGTACAGCGTCCGTTAGAAGTGCCGTGGGAGGAGGAGGAGGATGACTGGTCCCCGCTCCCACACGCGTTACAGCTACTCGCTCATGACTCAACACGATGGTCTCCACTTCAATGTTCATTTCGTTCCAGCTATCTTCCCTTGGCGACATTCATCTGGTCCCTTATCCACATTCCATTACCTATGGACAAAGACAGCCGGTTCTCTCGCCATCACCGGTGCTGCTGGTCCCTTTTTCATCACTTTTGTGGTGGTTCTGATATCTGCTGAGATGGCGTGTTCCTGTGAGCTTCATTATCTTTGAGCTTTTCACTGAAGGTCCGTACTTACAGTCGATGTAATCTACCCAACTCTTCCCTTCAAGTTCCTCACCGGACCCATATGTACTCTCATCACACTCAACATCTTTACCCACTATTACCTCATTTGTACGATACCACCTGGCGTTGTTGATGCGGAAGGTCCACAACCGCCCAAAACGTCTCCCAAGCACCTCCTTTGGGCTTCACCGAAACGATCGACAGACGACTACGCGTACAGGGCATTGTCGCCCTTAGAAAACGGTTTCAGAGGGGATGAAAGGACAGGGAGGTTAAATATCACGAAGGCCAAGATTACCAAGTGTAGGAAGTGTGGGCAAATGAGGCCGGAGGTGAGTCGCATTGTCCTGTTGAACGAAAGAGTTGGCGCCTAATAAGACGATACAACGGAGAGAGCGCATCAATGTAGGATATGTAACCGCTACGTGATGAAGTATGATCACCATTTTTCTGTGAGTCCTTTTTTGCGCTTTTTTTCTTGTTCTGAGCTCATGTTTTCTGCAGTGTGAGTGTTACTGTTCACTTCGCCCTTTCTGTCCTTATGGGTTATTAGAGATAAACCAATGTGTTGGAGTATACAATGAGCGGCACTTTGTCATGTTCAAGTATGTTTCTCCTAAACTCTCCTTCCTCCTCTTCCGCTCATGAGCCTCAGTCGTTTCTCTGACTCCATTATAACCCATAGGATATACCTCTGTCTTTCGACCGCAATTTACTTCTTACTCGGCTATCAACAATTCCTCAATGCCCTCGGATTATCATTCCTGGTCCGCCCTACTCCTCACCCTACCGGTCAAAAACATAACCAACCTACCATCCTACCTCGCCGACAGCTTTTATGGCCATATCATGTCCCCGTCATCGCTTACCTACTCATATTTATCCTTTCTTGCGTCTTATGTATTATGTTTCGCAGTGGGCATCATACTGACCGTTGCATTATGGAGCGTGATGAAAGGCGAAACCTCAGTCGAAGCACAGGATCATGAGATTTACAGGAAAGTTGCGTTGAGCAGGGGTGAGGTGAGAATTCAAGTCCTTTTGCGCGCTCTCCCCTTGTTGTCCTTGTTTCATGGCTAGGGAAACTGATTTGATACAACCAGGCGTTTATCAACTCGTATGACTTGGGAAAGACACAGAATCTAAAGTTGTTTTTTAATATCGGGGAAGGAGGATAGTGAGTAACCCTTTGTCGTGTATCTCGGGTTAAAGACCCATACTCATCAACGTTACCTTCCCGTCGAATCATTGTCCGTGATGATCCTTCCTTTTCTTTGATTGTTTCCCTTCTCATCATCTTCGTCGAATCATCGCCCATGATGACCTCCCTTTTCATTGATTGTAAACCTTCTCACTATGATAATAGTCCCATATACACACTCTTCATACCGTTCCGTATCTTACCATACACTGATTGACGATCATGGGCTCGAAGAGAGTGTTTCGAAAAACATCGCGGAGTCAGAAGAGGAGAGAGTTGACTGATGATGAGATTGATGAAAATTATTTATAGGAGTTGGAGAGAAAGGGGACCACACGTAGGGAGAAGATCAGTACTAGATATCAGTCCCGGAACTGAGGTGAGCAACGAAGATCCCATTTCATCTCATTTTCAATACTTCTATTATTCTTGTGAATCATGTATGTGATGATAAACTGCCGGGGCCATATGACGCTTTGAGTATTCGAAAAGCTGCAGGGAAGCTGGTTGATCTATGTCTGGCTATTAGCAGTGTACTCTGTCGTACATTGCGTTGACCTGATTTTATCTTTTGATCGTTGTATGCCCTTCACGGTGTTAACTCCCTGTTTGATCTTTCTTTAGATTCAAGTTGGAAATAAATATGGCATGGGGGTTGGCAGTTGAGCTTGGGCAGACTTTCGTAAACTATCTATTTTGTTATTATTGAAGATTGTCTTGAAACCATATGGAAAGAACAAGCTCATCTCCATTCATTCACCAACAGAGATGGCTACCATGCATTTTGTCTTCGCCCACATGATTACACTCTCCGCAACATGTCTCTTAACCTGTTATCCATGTTCAGCTCACTATCATGGAGGTACACATCTAAATTTAAGACTCAGAATTAATTCGATCGAACTGTTCGCGAAGTAGCGTAGTTCGAAAACCCAAAATATAAAGGACATACTTATCCACATAGGCTTCTCTCCTACAAAAACCTCGACCTTGCTGTTTATGTCTTCAATGCAATCTCGACCTCTCTCTGAAGCTGATCTCATGATTATTAAGCAATACTTTGGAGAAGTGGCAATATCTTTTCTATTGTATGGTGTTTATGCAACTGTCTCTCTTACCGCCATCTGTTTAGTACTGTGCGTAGACTGAGAACCCTTTCTTCCAATCAAGTTATGCCCTAATATGCTTCCACATCACAATGGCCCCAATTAGGTTGAAAAAGGCCTCTGGAACAAATATCACAACTGCACTGCCCCTTCTCACAGGAATTATGCTTTTAACCAGCTTAGTTGATGCTGTCTGCAACTTAGAGTTTTTCATTGTGCAAAACCCATCAATGAGTTTTAGTCCACCACCCGACTCCAAAAAGTTATACACAGTATTAACAACAATTACAATTGTTCAAGCTTTTATGGACAGGCTTAATGTAGGATCCTCGTTCAAAGTATGTTCCAAAGTTGATCACTCATTGACCTGTTAGTATATCATCAGTGATGGGATTGTGGTGTGGAGAGCATGGATCATGTTCCCGGAGAGTCATGTTGTCAAACTGACACTATTGTTCTGCATGGTTGGTTCCTTAGGTGAGTATATGCCCTAGTTGTATTACCACAAGCTTTAACTTCATTAAAATAGCTGCAGGCTTTGTAGATGCAGGGATTGATGCAGCATCAATAGTGAAAAATGTGGGAGGTGATACCCCAAGATTCTATGTCTTATCCTTGGCCCTTCCACTGTTATTCACAAATATGGTTGCTACTCTGCTGATTGGGCATAAGACATGGTGAGGCCATCAAATTCAAAGCAAGATCTGAGATAACACTTGAATAATGAGTAATCTTACAGGTATTATTACCAAGATGTTAAGAAGAATCTGGGTAATAGTAGGACATCATCGAGCAGGGTACAGAAAGTTCTATTACTGTTGATTGAATCTGGTTCAATGTATTGTATTTTGTGGGTAAGTAAAAGAATAATTGTGATTTTTTTTATTTTGACCAACATGAAGTGCAGATAGTTAATATCATGATAATATTCAAATATGGTAGAGAAAGTACTATAAACAAATGCTGGAGTGCAGCACTACCAGGACTCTCAGTGAGTTCTATGCTCTCTTTTCAAGAATATTTAATATTAATGCTGGATTCACAGGCTTTATACCCAGTTCTTATTGTTGTCATAGCAGCAGCTGAAAATGCCAAGCCTGCCACCATTGATGAAATGTCTTTATCACAATCAATTCGATTTGCTTCAGGTCAAGCAAGTAGTTCTGAGGGGCACAGGTCAATGACAGAATCCCAATCGAATGCACCTGGAACTACAACATTATCAGAAGCAGAGGCTGCAGAGCATACAGGAGGAAATCTAACTTGACTTGTATGACATAGTCTCTCTTTCTATATGAGAACTTTTTTTAATTGTATTAGCTGTTGTCTTGCATGACGGTATTTTGTTCTTCTTAAATACGTTTTCTTCAATAAGGCCTGGGTGTTGTATTTATTTATTTATTCAATTCTTGAACTAGTAATCTAAGTGTGTTTTATGATTCTACAGAAGGCCGACAAATCTAGATCCAGTACTCTAAAACCACCTGTCTAAAATACAAAGGACTGGAGTCCAGTACTAACTATGGAGTTTCACAGAGCTCAGTGGATCAAAATGGGTCTATTGGACTTGGACCAGTATGTAGCCGCACTTAATTAACAACACTCGGCACTACACAGAGACTGAGTCATAGCAGTACAACGATATTGAAGACTCAAAGGTTGAGCGTGAATATTGATCAAACAACTTATAACAGAGACAAACCAATATTTCTTGGTCCAGATCCTTGTGTAAGTACCATAGGCATGGAGACGCAGCATCGACCCTTTCGTCAGTCTACTATACAATGGCTTGAAGATATCAAGACGAAAGAAAATCAAACATACCACCACACATAGAGTCCTTATTGTCGTCCACCCGATACGTACAAAACTTCGGACTTCTTTGTAGAGTAGTGCGTTTGCCGTGACTGCCACAAGACAACAACGTAAATGGACGGGGTGCCCGACAACTACACTCAGAAACAAATACTAGCCGGTTCAATCCTTTGCAGAAGACAAGAAGATGGGGTCTTCTAAATATGGTAAAGGACAGTGGGGAATCAAGATTTAGACGTTATAATCCACCTTCTATTGACCGATTAATTGACAGGAAGATTAGAAGAGCTCTCTTTTGTCAAAAAATAGGGACAAAACTGAGAAAGATGTGCTGATGAAGGATACAACCAAACCAAGCCCGTCTATTGGTCCTACATATTATTTCTATGTGATATACTCAAGAACAAGTCGGCGCGAAAGCAGTATACAAGATCGCGATGGGGACTATGGTGACTTCGCTGTCGCATCAGATCATAGGAGTTAATCCCACGGCGGTGTTCAAGATGATACCATAAAGTACTCGAATAAGCCTTAAAACTTGAGAAGGGATATGAATAAAGATGGGGAAAACTTGAAACGGTAGAGAGCCACGATTCTAGTCCAGAAGCGGTGTGAAGATGAGCACTGGAGGAGGAATCTATTAACCGGACAAGAAGTTGCAGAATCATTTTCAAGCTCCAAGGCATTAGTGGAATCGGGCTCAGAATTGAACTCATTTTTTGACTGGATAACTTCTTTCGTTAGGCGGTTTCCATGAAAATGAATTGGCTAAGTATCTATGTTGTATGATTTCCATAGTCTTGTGATTGAATAAAAGGGCGGACACCAACGACCACAGTGGTCGAGGAAGCCGCGCAGTCCATCTCAACGTTGTCTGATGCACAGAAACAACGCCGCTACAACGAAGGCACACGTCAAGGCTTGAATGTAATACATCCAGAAGAAGCCATTCCAATTCACCGGCCAAATCGGAATGGAACGATGGCAGGAAAACGCTGCTTCGCTGGCCGGCGATTCTATGAGAACTCCGCCGTTGCTTGCTTCCCTTTTTCAGGACCCTTCGGCTCATGGTCTAGAGCCTAAGTCACTCCCTTCGCGTTCCTCCTTAGAACGTTTTTCCTACCCACTCCTGATCCTTCCCGTCTGGTTCTAATCCCAACCGTGTCCGAGTGACCAACGGTTGTCTGGAAGGCTTATGTTTTCTTCAAGAGACTGTGGAGTAGAGTCCCATTGGATGTGTTTTCTGCGGAGACTTTGGAAATTCTGACGATGAGAACCTTATCGATCCCGAAGCTGGGTAGAAAGATACTACCTACTGTAGTAAGATCAATATCAATATGCGTTGTGTATACAAGTAAATTCATTTGATGCAAAATACAAAAAGTAGTCAAGTATATCATTTCAATACATAGAGAGTCGGTGAAAAAGGTGGTACCAGTCCCTGAATGATCTGATGTGCTTGGCCCTTGACTTGAGTCGAGGCCGGTTCAAGAAAGGGACAGGATGCGGCTGTGCCAAAGGCTGGCTTTTGCCTTTGAGACAAACAAACAAACAACATGTCATTGAAATTTGCCGAGTACATTTCTTCGTCTGCCCACTTCTGAAGCTCCCCGTCTGATTCTGCTTCTCACCGTGCCAGAGACACTCGGTCTCACAAGCTCAACACAAACATCTCCTACACCAAGCGCGTTCCATATGACACAATTTCGAACCCGGCGTTTCTGACAACAGTTTTCGAAACGCATCTGTTTTCTTCAATACGTCGTTGGAATAGAGCCCCAATGGATGAGTTTAAGTACACGGAGGCTTTGGAGAAGTACGTCGATGAGAATACGATGAATACTGAAGCAGATAGGAAGCTGGTTAGAAGGATCGATAGATTGATTATACCTTGGTGCGTTCTTGTTCTATATTCCTCATTGCGTTAGTGGTTAACACAATCTCTGGCCGTATGTTTACATGTCCCATGTGCGTCAGACCTATACTCCCCAGAAGGCCATCTATCCATGATATTCAAGCTTTAGTATGTCGACAAAATGTCTCTGGTCTCCGCTGTGACATTTGGTACCAAAGCCGATCTACATCTCCGATTCCGAGTAACGGCAGTATATTCTTGTACCCGTCGAGGTCAGTACTACCTCCTAAATGGCAGAATTATATCCGTTGACACACGTTCACTCGGTTTTCTTCCTTCTTCCCTCGTGTGGGGCCTAACTCTCCAACTTGCTTATGCAAAAGACCTCGATAAGCTATCACTAAATCTACTGTGTGGGTTTCCTCTCGATGTATGCGCGGAGTCTTTTCTTGGCTCATCATAACAAAGGTCTCTGACTTATCCCGCACTTGCAGGGCACACGCCAGTTTTTTGAAATTGTGCAGAACTCACTTTGTTTCGTATATTCTCAAAATGCTTTCGAAGTTGTAGCTGATCCAGCGTGCGGATTGTCTCTCCCGTATTAACCTTCCTCTCAGTCGAGCGGATCCCTTCCAGGCTCATGTCAATCGTCATGTTCCACGAACGTTTCAAGTAGCCTTCTCGTGTATCTGCTTGATACTTCACAAATGGGCTCGAACTTGCCAGTGGTGGGCTGTTGGGTTATATGATTAGCCATATCAGAGGTGATTTATCGAGTTGGAAATATAAGCAGATTTTCACTATCAAGCCCTTCTCTAGGTCTACTCTTCTTAAGATGCAACTGAGTATCAGCTCGGGATCGGTGACAAGCTCGTACAGACTTGCTTATGCTTATACTGCTAAGATGATATTCTGTGGAAGCAAATCAGTTATTACGAGACGAGAAGGTGAGATACATCCATTTGCCCCACATGTATGTCTGCTTCTTCTTTATGCTCTTCACTATTGCTGAAACACTTGCCTTGGTTTCCTGCTCTCTCCTCAACACGCTTCCGCTGATAGACTGACCCGACTGGATCATACCAAGCGTCGTTTGTTCTAGAGTTGAGTTTAATCACGAGCGATACGATACTCCAAACGAAGAACTTGAAGTGGAACCGACGAGTGGATTCATTTGAGTTGGGACTTGCATATATGCATGGGGAACATTAGTGGTTCCTTTTTTTCGCTCTTGCTTGGTTGATACTCAAAAAGAGAGGAACTTTAAACTAACGTGGAAGGACATCACAATGGTTTGCTTTGACTACTAGGCTCTTATTTGTACCGCTCTCAAGATGCACCTGAGTACGTCTCGGACTCAGAATCGTTGATATGCTCGTGTACTATTGTATAAATAGTGCTTATTTTATTTTTGCGTCACCGAGACTTTATCTCTTGTATGTAATTTTGGTTAGATCAAACTGGTTGCGAGACAAGAAGGCGGGAATGAAAAGTGCTCCTTCAGAGTTTTTCGTTGACTAAGATGGAGTCTTCACATTCTCTTCAGACAAAGGGCGAGCATTATGCAGAACTATTCTGCACGAAAAAGATCCATGACGACTCACACGAAAGACAGTGGTCAAGCCTGGTTCCGCTCTGATTACGGTGTACCAAAGCATTTCTCCGTAAGTAGCTCCAATCCAGTGTCACCTGGGGAAACCAGAAGAGCGCATCAACTCTCTGCTGAATCGATGTATACGACATAGAGGGTTTTGAGAAAAGTCATAATGTATTGAAGGGGTATTGAGAGATAGTAGAGACATACAAAATTCGTGTAGAAGTGAGCGTCGAGGACGTAGTACAGCGTCTGTTAGAGGTGCCGTGGGAATGTCGCTAAATCTCAGTCGACTGGTCCCGCTCCCACGCGCGTTACAGCTACTCGTTCATGACTCCACTTCAATGTTCATTTCATTCCAGCTATCTTCTCTTAGCGGCGTTCATCTGGTCCCTTATCCACGTTCCATTACCTATGGACAAGAACAGCCGGTTCTCTCGCCATCACCGGTGTTGCGGTCCCCTTTTCATCACTTTTGCGGTGGTTCTGATATCTGTTGAGATGGCGTGTTTCTGTGAGCTTCATTATCCGATTTCTCTTTGAGATTTTCACTGAAGGTACGTACTTATAGTTGATGTGATCTACCCAACTCTTCCCTTCGAGCTCCTCACCGTACCCATATGTATCCTCGTGGCACCCAACATGTTTACCCATCATTATTCCGTTTTTACGATACTGCCTGGATGCGGAAGGTCCACAACCGTCCAAAACGTTTCCCAAGCGTCTTCCATGGGCTTCACTGAAACGGGCAATAGATGGCTACGCATACAGGGCATTGTCGCCTTCAGGAAATGGTTCCAGAGGAGACGAGAGGCCAGGGAGGTTCAATATTACGAGGGCCGAGATTACCATGTGCAGGAAATGTGGACAAATGAGGCCCGAGGTGAGTTGTATTGTCCTATCGAACCGAACGAAAGAGCTGGCGCCTAATAAGACGATAGAACGGAGAGAGCACATCACTGTAGGATATGTAACCGCTGCGTGATGAAATATGATCACCATTGTCCTGTGAGTGTTATTTTACACTTGTTTTCTTGTTCTGAGCTCATGTTTTCTACAGTGTGAGTCTTGCTGTCTGCTTTGCCCTTTCTATCCTTATAGTCTGTAAGGGATAAACCAATGTGTTGGAGTACACAATGAGCAGCACTTTGTCATGTTTATGTATGTTCCTCTTAAACTCCTCTTCCTCCTCCGCTCGTGAGCCTTAACCCTTTTTCTGACTATAATCAATAGGATGTATTTCTGTCTTTCCACCGCACTCTACGTTCTACTAGGCTATCAACAATTCCTCAACGCCCTCGGGTTATCATTCCAGAGCCCTGCTCCTCATGCTACCGGTCAAAAACATAACTAACCTACCATCCTACCTCGTTGACAGATTGTATGGCCATATCACGTCCCCGTCATCGCTTACCTACTCACATTTATTCTCTCCTGCGTCTTGTGTTTCGCCGTAGGAATCATGCTGATCGTTGCATTATGGAGCGTCATGAAAGGTGAAACCTCAGTCAAAGCGCAGGACCATGAGATTTACAGGAAAGTTGCGTTGAGTAGGGGTGAGGGTGAGAATTCAAATCCTTGAGCGCGCTCTCTCCCCTTGTTGTCCTTGTTTCATGGTCAAGGAAACTGATTTCATACAATCAGCCTCAGTCAGGCGTTTATCAACTCGTATGACTTGAGAAAGATGCAGAATCTAAAGTTGTTTTTTAATATCGGGGAAGGAGGATAGTGAGATACCGTTACCCATCGTCGTGTATATCGGGTCAATAAGCCATACTCATCAACGTTACCTCCTAATCTCCTTCGTCGTATTATCACCCGTGATGATCTTCCTTTTCTTTGATTGTATCCCTTCTCATCGTCTTCGTTGAATCATCGCCCGTGATGATCTCCCTTTTCATTGATTGTAAACCTTCTCACTACAATAATAGTCCTATATACACGCTCTTCATACCGTTCCGTATCTTACCATACACTGACAGACGATCATGGGCTCGAAGAGAAGGTTTCGAATGACATCGCGGAGTCAGAAGAGGGGAGGAGTTGACTGATGTTGAGATTGATGAGAATGATTTATAGGAGTTGGAAGGAAGGGGGAACACGTGTAAGAAGAATATCATTTACGGGATACCAGTCTCGGAAGTGAGGTGAGCAACGAAGAAAGATCCCATTTCATCTCATTTTTAATATTTGCATTGTTGCAAATCATGTATGTGATGATAAACTGCCGGGGCCATATGACGCTTCGAGTGTTCAAACAGATGCTGGGAAGCCGGTTGATCTGCGTCCAGCTATAGTATTACTGTATTAGCATTGTACTCTGTTGTGCATTGCGTTGACCTGATTTTGTCTTTTGATTGTTGCTCTTCGCGTTTTCTTCAGTGTTAACTCCCTGTTTGATCTTTCTTTAGATTCAAGTTGGAAATAAGTATGGTGGGGGGTTTGGTAGTTGAGCTTGTACAGGCTTCGGAACCTATCTATCCGTTATTATTGAAGTTTGTCTTGAGACCATATGGAAAGTACGAGCCTGTCTCGATTTGTTTACCAACAGAGATGTCTACCATGTGTTCAGTCTTCGCCCACCTGAGTACACTCTCCGCAACATGTCTTTTGACCTCTGGTCCATGTTCAGGTCACTATGTTGAAACTACACATTTGTTACGAACTCAATCAGAATTAATAGTACTTCATGCTTGATCGAACTGTTCGCAAAGTAGCATAGTTCGCAAGTCCAAGATATAAAGGACTTATCCACATATGTGTCTCTCCCACAAACACCTTTACCCAGCTGTCTATGTCTTCGATGCACTCTCGACCTCTCTCTGAAGCCGATCTCAAGGTTATCAAAGTTTACTTCGGAGAAGTGGCAATATCTTTTCTATTGTACGGTGTTTACACAACACTCGCCCTTACAGCCATCTGTTTAATACTGTGCGTAGACTGAGAACCCATTCCTTCAATCAATTGTGTCCTAATATGCTTCCACATTACAATGACCCCTATTAGGTTGAAAAAGGCCTCTGGATCAAATACAATGACTGTATTGCCCCTTCTCACAGGACTTATGCTTTTGACCAGCTTAGTTTCCCCTGTCTTTAACTTAGAGTCTTTCATTGTGCAAAACCCATCAATGAGTTTTAGTCCACCACCAGACTCTGAAAAGTTAAACACAGTATTGACAAGGATGTACATTATTCAGGCTTTTATGGAGAGACTCAATGTAGGATCCGTTGTTCAAAGTATGTTCCATAGTTGATCACTCATTGACCTGTTAGTATATTATCAGTGATGGGATTGTGGTGTGGAGAGCATGGATCATGTTCCCAGAGAGTCATGCTGTCAAATTGACATTGTTGTTCTGCATGGTTGGTTCCTTAGGTGAGTATACTATGACCTAGGCATACTATCACAAGTTTTAACTTCATTACAATCAGCTGCAGGTTTTGTAGATGCAGGGCTTGGTGCGGCACAGAGGGTGAATGGCTCTACCTCAAAATTCAATGCCTTGATTCTGTGCCTTCCACTTTTGTTCACAAATATGATTGCTACTCTGCTCATTGGGCACAAGACATGGTGAGACCATCAAATTCAAAGCAAGATCTTAGATAACACTTGGATAATGAGTAATTCTACAGGTGTCATTACCAAGATGTTAAAAAGAATCTGAGTAATAGTAGCACATCATCCAGGAGGGTACAGAAAATTCTATTACTGTTGGTTGAATCTGGTTTAATGTATTGTGTTTTGTGGGTAAGTAAAAGGATAATTGCGATTGTGTTTTAATTGACCAACATGAAGTGCAGATAGTTCATATCATAATATCATTCAAATATGGCAGTGAAAGTGCTATAGCCCAATGCTGGGGTGCAGCAGTACCAGAGCTTTCAGTGAGCTCTATACTCTCTTTTCTAGAACTATCTATTAACGCTGAAATTCACAGGCTTTATACCCGGTTCTAATTATTGTTATAGCAGCAGCTGAAAATGCCAAGCCTACCACCATTGGAGAGATGTCTTTATCACAATCAATTCGATTTGCTTCAGGTCAAGCAAGTAGTTCTGAGGGGCACATGTCAATGACAGAATCCCAATCTAATGCACCTGGAACTACAACATTATTGGAAGCAGAGGCTGCAGAGCATACAGGAGGAAATCTAACTTGACTTGTATGACATAGTCTCTCATTCCATATGAGAAACATTTTTTATTGTATGAGCTGTTGTCTCGCATGATGGTATTTTGTTCTTTCTAACCATCTTTTCTTTAATAAGGCCTGGGTGTTATATTTATTTATTTATTCAATTCCTGAACTAGTAATCTAAGTGTGTTTTATGATTCTACAGAAGGCCGACAAATCTAGATCCAGTATGAAGAGAAGTGGGCCACCGCAAGCGTGGCAAGTACGAGGCCTATAATGGCTCATCGATGCATCAACTGTCACTGGACTGAGGAAGACACTAGTGTCAGTTGAAGAACTCGGATGAAAGAAGCCGGAGTTTCCGATGCCCGATTGGTAATAAAGGTCTTGACAAACAAGACCACATCGGTGACCGACCGGGGTAAAAAGTCATGTGTAAAGACGATTCCTCCTTTCAGTCGGCCTCGTAACTCTGAAACCACTTGTCTAAAATACAAAGGACTGGAGTCCAGTACTAACTATGGAGTTTCACCGAGCTCAGTGGATCAAAATGGGTCTATTGGACTTGAACCAGTACATAACCGCACTAAATGAGCAACACTCGACACCACACAGAGACCGGGTCATAGCAGTACAGTGATATTGGAGACTCAAAGATTGAGAACATCAATCAAACAACTTATACCTTAGACAAACCAATATTTCTTGGTCCAGAAACAGATCTTCCTTGTGTAAGTACCATAGGCATCATCAGGAAAAATACTTTTAGGCCATGGCACACTCCATGGGCATACTTTGGATGCCATGGCCTAAAAGTATTTTTCCTGATGCATGGAGAGGGAGCATCGACTCTTTTGTCAGTCTATGCAATGGCAAGATATCAAGACGAAAGAAAATCAAACATACCACCTCACATAGAGTCTTTTTTTTTTTTTTTTTTAAATCAACTTTATTCTGGGCTTCTAGGACCTTTGTTACCTAATATTGCCCATTGCTTTATACATAGATACATTATGAGATGGCATTTAACATGTGGTTTTTCTGCTGCTGTATGTGACCCCAAAGTGAGGCAAGGGAATGAGGTACTAGCGGGTAATTCAATCATATCGTTTCCAGCCTCCCTAATAGTACAATTGTTATCTCCTCACACTTGTCTTCGTGTTCCGTAACCCCATACCTAATTGAGACTTATGCCGGCGCTTCCGCACCGCAATGCAGTCATCAATTAGACGGAGTTCTTCATACTTTTCGGGTGACCAATCCGGCAATGAAGCTACGACCATGCAGGGATGGATTACAAATTGTGAATGTGCTGGATGGGAGCGTGATCGGCTGCTAGAATCAGCCATGAGGCGATGGTGGGAAGTATAGCGTGACTTGGAAAGGTGATGTGTGATAAGGTACGTGCTGGCTGGGGTGATAATCGTGGGTGAGAACCAAGAGAGTGTCTAGGGTTACGAGGCCAGAGTTTACGGAGGTCTCGTCCTTACTAAACTTGGGCTGGGTGGTTCCCACATGTATTCTCCATTTGGAAAATCTTATGTTATCATTACCTCACACTTGTTCACACAGTTTACGGCCTCGTACTTGCCATGCGCAAGCAATGGCCCATTTCCTTTGATGTGTCTTTCTTGGAGGGGCGGGGTTTGAACCAACGTGTGCAGACGTTGGGCGTAGTGTTGAACATGAGGCAGAGTGGGTCACTAAACCACTGGGCCACCACGCCCCCCACATAGAGTCTTTATTCTCGTCCGCCTGATATGTACAAAACTTCTGACTTTATGCTGCTGTAAACGAGCCAAAAATAAAATCCGAAAGACTCATCATTTTTGACCCTTTTCCGAGTTTCCGAATGTTCTTCAGTTGACTCCGAAAGTTTGAAATTGGGCAGGACCGAAAATTTTGTAAGGTCCCGAAACTTTCAAAGTGTGACGTGTGACATGTTCAATTTTCCGAAACTTTCATCGTCCAGTCCCGAAAGTTTGACCGTTCCACCAAATGATACACCAAAGCTTCTATAAATATATTTTTGAATTCTGCTAAGTATATAGGTTAGCTAAGTGTTAATTTACTGATTTTATGTCCAGTTATGTCACATGGTGAATATCATGGCTTCCTATATGCAGTTGAGCTGCTCGGCATTCATCCATCATTGTGGAAATATTGCTTGTCCCTTGCTCCATGGCCTCTTTTTATTATCCTTGCACTCCACACATCAACAGTCATCTCCATGTAGGGAACATCACATGTTGCAGGTAGGGGTATGGTGGGTATGGGTATGTACCTTCAAACCCAAACAAACCCATACCTATACTTAATACCCATGTGCAATACTCAAGCCCTCCACAGAGTTTTGAAATCCTATTTTTCAAGTTGTCAAAATGGCTGAGTTGGTAACCTGATTATCAATGTTTTAGTCCACTAGGCCATTGGTTCAAGTCTGGGAGTAGCCTGAAAATACTTAAAAAATTGTTCAAAACCCAGGCAACCCATAACCCATCTGCCACTAATTGTACCCATGAAAAAACCCATACCTGCAAAAAGAGGTATGGGTATGGGTAGCCCCCAAAAGTAGCCATGGGTTACCCATGCTTTTCCCTACTCCGTGTGCCTTGACTTTAAAGATTCCAAACACTTGCAGACATGGTGGCAAAGAGCATCCCACAGTACCACTATGAGATGTGATGAATGAGTGCCGAGCAGCTCAACTGTATTTATAAAACCATTCACCATGAGACATAACTGGACATAAAATCTGTTAATTAACACTTAGCTAACCAATGTACTTAGCAGAATTCAAAAATATATTTGTGGAAGCTTTGGTGTGTCATTCGGTGGAATGATCAAACTTTCGGGACTGGATAATGAAAAATTGAACATGTCACATGTCACGCTTTGAAAGTTTCAGGACCTTACAAACCTTTCGGTCCTGCCCAATTTCTGACTTTCGGAGCCAACTGAAGAACATTCGGAAACTTGATATCATGTTCAAATGTTCGGAAAGGGGCTAAAAATGATGATTCTTTCGGATTTTATTTTTGGCTCGTTTACAGCAGCATATATGGGTATGGGTTTGCTCGGGTTTGAAATTACATACCCATACTCACCATACCCATACCCACAACCTGTGCTGTTCCCTACATGGAGACAACAATGTCAATGTGTGGAATGAGTGCAAGGACAATAAAAAGAGGCCATGGAACAAGGGACAAGCAATATTTTACACAATCATGAATGCTGAGCAGCTCAACTACATATAGGAAAACCATGATATTCACCATGAGACATAACTGGACATAAAATCAGTAAATTAACACTTAGCTAACCTATGTACTTAGCAGAATTCAAAAATATATATATTTGTGGAAGCTTTGGTGTATCGTTCGGTGGAACGGTCAAACTTTCGGGACTGGATGATGAAAGTTTCGGAAAATTAAACATGTCTCATGTCACACTTTGAAAGTTTCGGGACCTTACAAAACTTTCGGTCCTATCCAATTTCTATGCCACGGGATCCGAAGCAAAATTAAATCGCGTAAACTTGCCGTTATTTTCAGTTGCCGCGAACTTATTATGTCATTTCTTGTGCTGGCAGAACTCTTTCGGCGTGACATGTGACAAGACGAAAATCGCGAACTTTGTTCCACCTCCGCAAACTCAATGTTCAACGGCAAACCTCTTGAGACCATCTGTCTAATTTATAATTTATGATTTATTCCATATTACATAGATACTTCTGACTCAAACACAATGTAAAAATTCTAATGATATATTCCATTTATGCAAATATATGATTATAAGCACCAAGTGGTTGAACACAATTGAGAAAAATATGATCTACACAATACACATTACCATTGAACTGACCTCCACATGAATTTGCAAAAATTTACACCATGTCATCATTGTTGTGGGCATCAGTTTACTGCCATACTAAACAACACATGCTTAAATCTTGCTAAGTACTACTTGCCACCACTTGTGTTCTTGATGATGACATGTTATAAAATTGGTATAGAGGCAGTTGGATTCTAATGTGTATTGTGTAGGGAATCTTTCATCAATTGTGCCAAGCACTCGATGTTTGTAATCATATATTCACATAAATGGAATATATCGTTAGGATTTTTACATTGCGTTTGAGTCAGAAGTACATATGTAATATGGAATGAAATAAATTTGATAGATGGTCTCAAGAGGTTTGTTGTTGAACACTGAGTTTGCGGAGGTGGAACGAAGTTCGCAATTTTTGTCTTGTCACATGTCACGCCGAAAGAGTTCTGCCAGCACAAGAAATGACATAATAAGTTCGCGGCAACTGAAAATAACGGCAAGTTTACGCGATTTAATTTTGCTTCGGATCCCGTGGCATAAATTTCAAACTTTCGGGGCCAACTGAACAACATTCGGAAACTCGGAAAAGGGTCAAAAATGATGATTCTTTCGGATTTTATTTTTGGCTCGTTTACGGCAGCATACTTCTCACTACGATGATAGTCCAATATATACCCTCTTCTTACCGTTTTGTATACTATACACTGATGGACGATCATGGGCTCCAAGAGAAGAAGGACACCACAGAGTCAGAAGAGGAGAGGAGTTGACTGATGATGAAATTGATGAGGATTAATAGGAATCCGCGGGAAAGAAGAACATGTAGGATGAAGATTAGTATGGGATAGAGGTGAGCAATGAAGATCTCACTTCATCTCATGATTCCTATTGTTGCAAATCACGTATGTGATGATAAGCTTCCTGGGCCATATTACGCTTTGAGTATTCGAACTGCTGGTAAGCTGTTTGATCTACGTCCGGCTATATCTTTAGCAGTGTAATCTGTTGTACATTGCGCTGACCTGATTTAAAAGTGATTTTGTCTTTTGATCAGTTTATCCTCTTCGCATTTTTCATGGACTTAACTGCCTGTTTAAATTTTGCTTGAGTGTCAAGTTGGAAGTAAGTATGGGGTGGTGGGTTTGACAGTTGAGCATGGGCAGGCGTTACTATTTATTCTTTTGTTATGATAGATTGTCTTGAAACGATATAGAAAAGATGATCTCGTCTCAACTCGTTCACCGTTTACCATGAGTTTGGTCGTCACACTCATGATTACACTTTCCACAACATGTCTTATAACCTCTGATCCATGTTTAGCTCACTACGGAGGTACACACTTGTTTCAAACCCGGATTGATAGTGATGATTTGATCGAACTGTTCGTGAAGTAGTGTGGTTCGAAAGTCCAGAATATAAAGGACAGCTTCAAGTATGCTTCTTTCACACACCTCTCTCTACCTAGCTATTAATGTCTTCGATGCAGTCTCGACCTCTCTCTGAAGCTGATCTCACGGTTACCAAAATTTACTTCGGACAACTGGCAATATCTTTTCTATTGTATGGTGTTTATGCAACACTCGCCCTTACAGCCATCTGTTTAGTACTGTGCGTAGACTGAAAACTCATTCCTTCAATCAAGTTATGCCCTAATACACTTCCACATTACAATGACCCCAATTAGGTTGAAAAAGGCCTCTGGTTTAAATATCACAGCTGTATTGCCCCTTCTCACAGGACTTATGTTTTTGACCAGCTTAGTTGATACTGTCATCAACTTAGAGTTTTCCATCCTGGCCCTCCAATTGTTGAGTTTCAATCCACCAGACTCTGAGAAGTGAAACACAGTATTAGTATGAATGGAAATTATCATAACTTTTATGGACAGGCTCAATGTAGGGTCCTTTGTTCAAAGTATGTTCCATAGTTGATTACTCATTGACCTGTTAGTATATCATCAGTGATGGGATTGTGGTGCGGAGAGCTTGGATCATGTTCCCAGAGAGTCGTGCTGTCAAACTGACACTATTGTTCTGCATGGTTGGCTCCTTAGGTGAGTATATGACCTAGATGTATTATCACAAGTTTTAACTTCATTACAATCAGCTGCAGTTTTCATAGATGCAGGGCTTGCTGCAGTGAAAAATGGGGAAGCTGCCAATATCTCAAAATTCAATGTCTTGATCTTGACCCTTCCACTTTTGTTCACAAATATGATTGCTACTCTGCTTATTGGGCATAAGACATGGTGAGGCCATCAAATTTAAAGCAAGATCTTAGATAACACTTGGATAATGAGTAATTCTACAGGTATCATTACCAAGATGTTAAAAAGAATCTGAGTAATAGTAGCACATCATCCAGGAGGGTACAGAAAATTTTATTACTGTTGGTTGAATCTGGTTTAATGTATTGCATTTTGTGGGTAAGTAAAAGGATAATTGTGATTGTGTTTTAATTGACCAACATGAAGTGCAGATACAGAAGCGAACCCCTTAGCGAAAAATGACCCATAAGCGAAAAATACAATATTCCCAGGCCCTACCAAAAAATCTGTCAATACACAGCTGAAATGTGTGTAGCATAGGTCCTAAAAATAAATTTTCAAAGGCTGGTATTATCAATATAGCTCAGAATCATAAAATTACCATTTCTGCACAAAAAGTGGTACAAAACTACACCATAAGCACTGTTGTAATTGCCTGGATTCTCATCTGCTATTCTTGTGGATGTGGGGGTTTTTAGGGTCTCTGAGCTCAAAAATGACCACTTCCAGACACCAAAATGTATAGGTGGCCAAGAAGAGCATTTTTCGCTTATGGGTTTTTTGCTCATTTTGGCTAATAAAAATGTAAAGACAAATGCAGGCTCAAACACAAACCAAATTGCATAATTCTTTTTTTTGCCTGGAAGAGCTCATTGTTAAAAATAAGATCAAAAAAAGAGTTTTGTAAAACTATTAAAATTTAGGCCGGAAAAACGAAATTTAGAGAAAATATTTCGCTAAGGGGTTCACTTCTGTAGTTCATATCATAATAATATTCAAATATGGCAATGAAAGTGCTAAAGCCCAATGCTGGGGTGCAGCAGTACCAGAGCTTTCAGTGAGCTCTATACTCTCTTTTCTAGAACTATATATTAACGCTGAAATTCACAGGCTTTATACCCGGTTCTAATTATTGTTATAGCAGCAGCTGAAAATGCCAAGCCTACCACCATTGGAGAGATGTCTTCATCACAATCAATTCGATTTGCTTCAGGCCAAGCAAGTAGTTCTGAAGGCCACAGGTCAATGACAGAATCTCAGTCTAATGCACCTGGAACTACAACATTACTGGAAGCAGAAGCTGCAGAGCCTACAGGGGGAAATCTAACTTGACTTGTATGACATGGTCTCTCTTTCTATATGAGAACTATTTTTAATTGTATTAGCTGTTGTCTTCAAGCATGACTGTACTTTGTTCTTCTTAAATTAGCTTTTCTTCAATAAGGCCTGGGTGTTATATTTATTTATTTATTCAATTCTTGAACTAGTAATCTAAGTGTGTTTCATGATTCTACAGAAGGCCAACAAATTTAGATCCAGTACTCTGAAACCAATTATCTAAAATACAAAGGACTGGAGTCCAGTACTAACTATGGAGTTTCACCAAGCTCAGTGGATCAAAATGGGTCTATTGCACTTAAACCAGTACGTACCCGCACTAAATTAACGACACTCAGCACTACACAGAGACTGGGTCATAGCGGTACAACGATATTGGACACTCAAAGGTTGAACATGAACATCGATCAAACAACTTAGAACCTAGACAAACCGATAATTTATGGTCCAGAAACAGATCTTCCTTGTGTAAGTACCATAGGTGTGGAGAAGCAGCATCGACTCTTTTTTCAGTCTATACAATTGCAAGATATCAAGACAAAAGAAAATCAAACATACCACCACACATAGAGTCTTTATTGTCATCCGCGGACTTCTTTATGGAGAAGAGTATATCGTAGGGGGTAGTGCGTTTGCTGTGACTGCCACAAGACAACTACGTCACTCAGAAACAAATACTAGCCGGATCAATCCTTTGCAGAAGACAAGAAGATGGGTCTTCTAAATGCGGTTAAGGACAGTGGGGAGGAGGAGGAGTCTATTAAACCGGGGAATCAAGATCTGGACGTTTAATTGACAGGAAGATTAGAAGGGCTCTCTTGTGTCTAAAAAAAGATGGATACGACCAGCCCAAACCCGCCTACTGGTCGTACATATTATTTCTATGTGATACACTCAAAAACAAGTCAGCTCGAAAACAGTATACAAGACGGCGATGGGGAAGTATGGTGACTTTGATGTCACATCAGATCATAGGGGTTAGGCCCGTGTTCAAAATGATACCAGAAAGTACTTGAATAAGCCTTAAAACTTAAGGAGGGAGTATATGAATAAAGATGGGAAAACTTGAAACGGTAAAGAGCCACGATTATAGTCCAAAAGCAGTGTGGGCCAGGCAAGGTTGCAGGACCATGTTCAAGCTCCAAGCCATTAGTGGAACAGGGCTCAGAATTGAACTTGTTTTCTGACTGGATTACTTCTTTCGCTGGGCGGTTTCTATGTAAAATGAAGAATTAGCTAAGTATCTGTTATTCTATGCTGAATTCCATTCAGCGGAGTCTTGTGATTGAACAAAGGGCGGAGACCCACGATCACAGTGGTCAGGGCAGCCGCGCAGTCCATCTCAACGTCGTTTGATGCACAGAAACAACGTCGTTACAACGAAGGCATGCGTCAAGGCTTGAATAAAAGCCATTCCAGCTCGCCGATCGATTCGGTAACAAAACGTTGCTTCGCTTGCCGTGATTCTGTGCCGGAACTCCGCCGTCGCCTGCTCTTCTCTTTCGGGAGCCCTCGGCATCCAAGATCGCTTATGTCATTTCCGGCTCAGGACCTTCTGTAAGGTGTACTCGTCACGTTTAAGTACCCACTATCACCTCGTTCCATGCGATGCCCCTGGTTTGTCGATTTGGAAGCTCCACAAGTCGTTTCTTCAACGTCTCCAATGGGCATCATCAAAACGGCTGCGTCGTCGCCTTTGAACAACGGTGTCAGAAGGGGATAAAAGGACGAAAAAGTTAACCAGTACGAGGCCCGAGCTACAGGAAATGTGGACAAGTGGTGAGTTGCATTTTCACGTCGAAGAAACAAGTCGACGCGTTAACGCCTGGAGCATGACAATACAATGGAGAGAGCATATTATCACTGTAGGATATACAAGCGCTGTGTGAAGAAGTATGATCATCGTTGTCAGGTGAGTCTTTTTTTGCGCTTTTTTTCCTTGTTCTGAGCTCATGTATTCTGTACTTTGAGTCTTGCTGTGCACTTTGCTCTTTTTTTCTTCCAGATTATAGGGGATAAATCAATATATTAGGATATACAAGGAGCGGCACTTTGTCATGTCTATGTAGGTGCCTCCTAAACTCCTCTTCCTCCTCTGCTCGTGAGCCTTAGTCCTCTCTCAATAGGATGTATTTCTCTCTTTCCACCGCACTCTACGTCTCACTAGGGTATCGGCACTTCCTTTACGACCTCGTGTTATCATTACAGGTTCGACCTACTCTGCATGCTACCGACCACAAACATCACTTACCAACCATCCTACTTCGATAACAGATTTCATGGCTACGTCTCCCTCATCGCTTTTCTCCTCACATTCATTCTCTCCTACGTCTCATGTGTCACAGTAGGCATCACGCTAATCATCTCGTTTTGGAGCGTTATGAAAGGTAAAGCGTTGGTCGAAGCGCAGGATCATGAGATTTACAAGAAAGTTGCGTTGAGTAGGGTGAGAATTTAAATCCTTCCGTGCACGCTCTCTCTCCCCTTGTCGTCCTTTGTTCCGTTTCCTTTTGCTTTTCGTAGTAAGGGAAACTGATTTGATGTAAGCAGGCATTTATCAACTCCTACGACTTGGGAAAGACTCGAATCATCGCCCATGATGATCTCCCTTTTTGTTGATTCCACCCCTTCACACTACAATAATAATTCGATATACTCACTCTTCATACCATTTCGTATACTACTAAATACTGACGGGCGCTCATGGGCTCAAAGAGAAAGTTTCAAAAGACATCATGCAGTCAGAACAGGAGGAGTTTACAGATGATGAGATCGATCAGAATAATTTATAGCAGTTGGAAGAAGGGGAACATGAGTAGGGAGAAGATATCCCACCTCATCTCATTTTTGATATTTGAATTGTTGCAAATCATGTATGTGATGATACCTGCCAGGTCTATCACAATATGATGCATATTTGCAAAGCTGCTGGGAAGCTGGTTGATCTATGTCCGGCTAGATCCTTGGCAGTGTACTCTGTTGTTGTACCTTGCGCTGAACTGATTTTGTCCTTCGATCGATCTATTCTCTATGATTTTAACTACTTGTTTGATCTTTCTTTAGATTCAAGTTGGAAATAAGTATGTAGTGTGGGGCTTGGCAGTTGAGCTCGGGCAAGCTTTCGGAATCTATTTATATGGAAGATTGTCTTGAAACGATATAGAAAGAACAATCTTGTCTTGATTCAATAGTAATGATTTGATCGAACTCGAAAGTCTCAAATATAAAGGACCCACTAACCGACATAGTGTTCTCCCACAAACACCTCTACCTAGCTGTCTATGTCTTCGATGCACTCTCGACCTCTCTCTGAAGCCGATCTCAAAATTATCAAAGATTACTTCGGACAAGTGGCAATATCTTTTCTATTGTACGGCATTTACGCAACACTCACCCTTACAGCCATCTGTTTAGTACTGTGCGTAGACTGAAAACCCATTCCTTCAATCGAGGTATGCCCTAATATGCTTCCACATTACAACGGCCCCAATTAGGTTGAAAAAGGCCTCTGGATCAAATATCACAACTGCACTGCCCCTTCTCACGGGAATTATGCTTTTAATCAGCTTAGTTGATGCTGTCTTGAGCTTAGAGTCTCTCATTGTGCAGTTCCCATCAATGAGTTTCAATCCACCACCAGACTCCGAAAAGTTAACCACAGTATTAACAAGGATGTACATTAGTCAGACTTTTATGGAAAGGGTCAATGTAGGATCCTTTGTTCAAAGTATGTTCCATAGTCAATCACTCATTCACTTGTTAGTATATCATCAGTGATGGGATTGTGGTGTGGAGAGCATGGATCATGTTCCCAGAGAGTCGTGTTGTCAAACTGACACTATTGCTCTGCATGGTTGGTTCCATAGGTGAGTATATGCCCTAGGTGTATTATCACAAGTTTTGACTTCATTACAATCAGCTGCGGGTTTTGTAGATACAGGGCTTAACGCAGCACAAATAGTGAAAAGTCCAGAAGGTGATACCTCAAAATTCAATGCCTTGATCTTGGCCCTTCCACTTTTGTTCACAAATATGATTGCTACTCTGCTCATTGGGCATAAGACATGGTGAGACCATCAAATTCAAAGCAAGATCTTAGATAACACTTGGATAATGAGTAATTCTACAGGTATCATTACCAAGATCTCAAAAAGAATCTGAGTAATAGTGGCACACCATCCAGCAGGGTATTGAAAGTTCTCTTACTGTTGGTTGAATCTGGATCAATGTATTGCATTTTTTGGGGAAGTAAAAGAATAGTTGTGATTGTTTTTGTTTTGACAACATGAAGTGCAGATAGTTTATACCATAATGTCATTTAAATACGATCAGGGGAGCACTATTTACCAGTGCTGGGGTGCCGCAGCACCAGAACTTTCAGTGAGTTCTATGTTCTCCCTATAAAAATATTTGGTACCAATGCTGAAATTCACAGGCTTTGTACCCAGTTCTTATTGTTGTCATAGCAGCAGCTGAAAATGCCAAGCCTGCCACCATTGGAGAAATGTCTTTATCACAATCAATTCGATTTGCTTCAGGTCAAGCAAGTAGTTCTGAAGGGCACAGGTCAATGACAGAATCTCAATCCAATGCACCTGAAACTACAACATATTTGGAAGCAGAGGCTGCAGAGAATACAGGAGGAAATCTAACTTGACATAGTCACCTCTCTTTCTACATGAGAACTTTTTTTAATTGTATTAGCTGTTGTCTTGCATGACTGCATTTTGTTCTTCTTAGATACCTTTTCTTTAATAAGGCCTGGGTGTTATATTTATTTATTTATTCAATTCCTGAACTAGTAATCTAAGTGTGTTTAATGATTCTACAGAAGGCCAACTAATCTAGATCCAGTACTCTGAAACCAGTTGTCCAGAATACAAAGGACTGAAAAGTGACTGCGATGTTGCTGTCCACTACGGAGTTTCACAGAGCTCAGTGGACAGTTTGGTGAATCAAATGGGTTTATTGCACTTAAAACAGTATGTACCCACACTAAATTAACAAAACTCAGCCCTTCTTGAAGACTTGGCCATAGCAATGCGAGAATATTGAAGACTCAAAGGTTGAATGTTGATCAAACAAATTAGAATCTTAGACAAATGAACCAGTATCTTTCAGTCTGGATACGGATCTTTCTTGTGTAAATACCATAAGAGTGGAAAAGCAGGTTCGACTTTTTCGTCAGTCTAGTTATGCAATTGCAAAATAACAAGGCGAAAGAAAACCGACCATATCACCACACATAGGAGCTTTATTGCTGCCTGCACGATACGTGCAAAACCTTGAACTTCCTGATGGAGAAGAACTTGTTGTAAGGGGCAGTGAGTTTGTCGGGACTGCCAAAGTTAGAGAACAATGTGAATAGACGGGGTGTCTGACATCTCCACTCAGAAAAGAATACTAGCCGGTTTAATCCGAAGTGCAGAGGACAAGGAGATGGGTCTTCTAAATGTGGTTCAAGGACAGTGGGGAATCAAAATCTGGACGTTCTAATCTATTGACCAATTAATTGACAGGAAGATTAGAAGGGCCATCTTGTGTCCAAAAATAGGGACAAAATTTGGAAAGATGTGCTGATGAAGGATATGACCAAACCAAACCCGCCTATTGGTCCTACATATTATTTCCATGTGATATACTCAAGAACAAGTCGGCGCGAAAACAGTATACAAGACGGCGATGGGGATGGTGACTTCGCTATCGCATCAGGTCATAGGGGTTAGTCCCGTGTTCAAGATGATACCAGAAAGTACTTGAATAAGCCTTAAGACTTAAGGAGGGAGTATATGAATAAAGACGGGGAAAACTTGAAACGGTAGAAAGCCACGATTCTAGGCCAGAAGCGGTGTGGAAATGAGCACTGGAGGAGGAATCTATTAACCGGACAAGGTTGCAGAATCATGTTCAAGCTCCAAGGCGTTAATATTGAACTCGTTTTCTTACTGGATAACTTTTTTCACTGGGCGGTTTCTATGAAAAAATGAAGAATTGACTAAGTATCTATGTTGTATGATTTCCATAGTCTTGTGATTGAATGGAAGGGCAGACACCAGCGACCACAGTGGTCGAGGAAGCCGCGCAGTCCATCTCAACGATGTCTGATGCACAGAAACAACGCCGTTACAACGAAGACACACGTCAAGGCTTGAATGTAATATTTCCAGAAGCCATTCCAAATCACCGGTCAAATCGGAATGGAACGATGGCACTACAAAACGCTGCTTCGCTGGCCGGCGATTCTGTGTGAACTCCGCCGTTGCTTGCTTCCCTTTTTCCGGATCCTTCGGCTCAGGGTTTAGAGCCTAGGTCATTCCCTTCGCGTTCCTCCTTTGAACGTTTCTTCTACCCACTCTTGAACCTTCCCGTCTAATTCCAATCCCAACTATGTGTGAGTGACCAACAATTATCCAGAAGGCTTCTGTTCTCTTCAAGAGGCTGTGGAGTAGAGTCCCATTGGATGGATTTTAGGCGGAGGCTTTGGGGAAGTATGGCGATGAGAACCTATCGATCCCAAAGCTGGTTAGAAAGATTGATAGGTTGGTTATACTTTGGTGCGTTCTACTCTTCGTATTCCTTATTACACTAGTGATTAGCACAATTGGCTACCAGTCCGACCACATATTCATATATTCTATGTGCATTGAAGCCATACTTCTTGGAAGGTCACTTACTCGTCATATGCACGCTTGAGTATACCTACAGCTCTAGTTTTACGCTGCAATATATTTTCTATCTAAACAATCTACATCCCTCCAGCTTCGAGTACAGGTGCGTCCCTGTACCCGTCAAGGTCATTACTCCTCCTAAATGGCAGTATTATATCCGTCTCTGACACATTTATTTGGGTTTCCTCCGTCTTCTCTCGTATGGGGTCCACTTTCCAAACTACTTATGCATGAAGTACGAGCATAGGATCCAGCTATCACTATATGGGTTCCTCTTGATATATCTCTTCTTTGCTCATCTTAACAAAGGTCTCTCATGAAGCCGCCGCCGCTTGCAGGGCACAACCTGCTTCTCGTGATTTGGTGGAACTCGCTGTACTCCTGATACTCTCAAGTACTTTTGAAAGTTTCAAAGCTTAAGCTGATGGATCATAGCTTCTAGTTTGACCTTTCTCTCAATTAAGTGGATCCCTTTCACGCTTATGCTAATCCACTACAAAGGTTCGTAATGTTTTGAGCGATATTCCTGCATATATGCTTGATACTTTGGGATTGTTCAGCTATGTATCCAAGGTGATCATTTATCAAATTATGAGCTCGGTTTTTATTCATAGACCCTTTTTTAGATCTACCATTCTCAAGATGCAACCGAGCACCAGCTCGAGATCAGTAGTATGTTCGTGTGTGAAACAGTGAGATCGTATAGAAGTGCTTTTTTTTGTTGAGGCTGTATTCTATCAGAGTAAATCGGTTACCACAAGACGCAGAGGCAGGATTAAGGAGCGCTCATTTTTCTCGCATATATGCCTGCATTCTCTTCATGCTTCCCATCATCGCCGTAAAAGTTGGTTTCCTGCTCGCCCCTCGACATGCTTCCACTGAGAGACTGATCTATCATTATCTAACCGTACTCTATCAGATGTCATTTATTCTAGGGTTGAGGTTAATCACGAGCAATAACACAGAAATGGAAACCAGTCAATTAGATTGATTTGAGCTGGGGCTTGCATGCAGAACATTAGTGGTCCAGTATCATCTCTTTCTTTTATCTTGCCCTCTTTTGGAGGATACTCGAAGGGAGAGAAACTTGAAACTAACGTGGACATCACAACTGTTTGTTTTGACTAATTAGCGCTTTTGTTCTACCGCTCTCAAGATGCACCTGAGAAACTGTCTTAGAATCGGTGTTATGCTCGTGTGCAATCGTATAAGTGCTCATTATAGTTTCGTACCACTGAGACCTGTATTTTGTAAATTTTGTTAGAGCAAACTGGTTACTAAACAAGAAGGGTGAGATCAAGGCATAATCATCAGTCTTTCGATGACTGAGATGGGGAATGATATACTGCCAGTTGAACGGGTTGGTCTGAATCAAACGGTCCAGCGCATTTGCAGATTTGACCCAATGCGCAGAATCAAGTGAGTGATTTGTTAGATTATTGATTTGTTTGTTACTTTCCTTCAACTTGTGTGATACTTATTGTAAATCATTGCCTCAAAATAGCTTGTGAATCCTAGTACTAATACTTCTTGAGAAGACGATGCCGAGCAGAGAAACGATAATCCAAGAATTATCATTTGCCCCACTTACTATCTGAGAAGTTGGAGAAAGGCTCCGAGAATTACAGGGTCCAGTAGTCTTCGACGTAGTCGATCAGTAATGATTGATTTCGTTTTGTCCCATCAGTGGAACAGTGCTGCATGAGCATTTTGAAAGGTTTAGACTTTGGGCCGCTCGCTGCCCGAGCCAACACAATTCATTGGAGTTCAACTGGCCCGTACCTTTCAGTGTCATGACTGGTGGCTCGTTGGTAGCCCGAGTTGTTTTGTCGGCCACATGCATACCGTTTATTCTCAAAGAAAGATGGACTGAAGAAAATTCTCTTAGAACATACATGTGGAAGAATTGGATCAAGACCACCGACTTCTAATAAGTTCTATCATTGGGCGTATCATCAGATGATGCAGATGCTGTGAAGTAACGTGTATACAATCCACTTGATGAATCACAGCATCTTATCTCGACTCCTTTTTTTTCTAGACTTGGGTACATACCTTAAGCCTCATAATTCTTTGAAAACTCAATGAATGGAAGTTTCCTGGGGAACTGAAACCTTGAAGGCTTCTGTTGCTTGTATCATAGACTCTAGAAAGGCGTGAATAGTAGTCCCAGAGATCCAAAGATAATGTTAACTCTTTGACAGATTTCACCAAAAGGTACAAGTCCTGTACAGTGTATGAAGTCAGCTGACTTCTTTAATACAATCTGAGGCGCTTGTTCCAAAGTTGGAACATACAATGGCAGTGCGAGTTCCTCGTGTTGTGAGGTACTTATATCAACATGATTCCCTGCAAATTTTAACGCTCATCTGCGTTTCCACCCCCTCTTACATCTTAGCCTAGGCATACCCAAATAATGTCCAGGTCTTTCTTCGATAATCCCTCTCATTGCACTTTTCAAGGAAACATAACCAACATTGCTGGTGACTATATAAACCAGATAGTTGATTCCGAGGGTCAAATCGTCTCGCATGGTGCACGCGGAGAGTCAATTTTTGACGAGGTTGGTTTCTTCTGTGGTCTTTAATACGGATATACAGGTCATTTAAGAACAGCCACTTAACCCACAGTACCAAAATCTACGTCAGTGCGATATGCGTCTTTTGCAGCAGCTATCAATCAGAGAAGTTGATGGGAAACTGCAATGGTGGAGCCCACGGCCTAGATTGAAGTACACAACAACTGCCTACAAGATTGGCTTATTCGGACATGCAGCTGGTGCTTCAACTCATTGTGTAGCTGTGCGTTACAGTGGAAAGGATGTATATACTGTATGTCTTCTATATTTCTCAAGATACAGAAAAAACTCAAATGACCACTACCTACAATGCTTTTGTAGGCGTGGGAACGAGACTTCTTGCAATATTCTAACAAGTACAGGTCTTATTTTACTTTTCTTTTTTGCCTTCTTGTTCACAAAGTTCCTTGGTGAAATGCTCTAGTCATCCAAATCTTGTTCATCTATTTGGATTTAATAGACAGAAGTCAAATCCATCTTTGATTTTCTGTGATGGTCAGTGGAATTTATAATCACTAGGGTAGTATTGATTGACTGTTATTAACATTGTAGATGTTGTTCCATTGATGCAAGTCTGGGAAGATTGCTCCCCAATTGTCAAGTGGCATATTCACAACAGCTTTGTATGCTATTTCCTCCCTACAACTTCAGCCTTTTATATCTCATGTTAGATCCCTTAGTACTTAGCAAGATCGCGAATCAGAGGTGAACTTTATGAACTCATAAGTGAAAATCTTAATGTCAGACTTGAGTTTTTTCTTTGCTGCAAATTGTGTTCACTGCTTAATATTACTATCTTCCATAGAAAAATGCTGTATTCATCCGGTGTGATACAGGAGAAATTTTTTTTGGTTCCCAAGGACCATCCAAAGAGATGCCATACGATTTTGCATATGATATGGATATCATTGGGACATCAGGCATACCATTGCCTTTTAGCTTGTATCATGACGAAACTGGTCTTAAAAAATATTTATTGGGGATGATGGGACAGAAGAACCCTCTAGTATTGGGTCCACCATTCACGAGGATACAATTTTTACATTCTCTCAATGATTTCACATCAACTGAGGTTATACCTTTTCCCTCAGTACTAGGGCAAGGTCGAGATAGGCTCAGACAAAAGTTTATTGGGTCATTCAAAAATATGGATCAGTCATATTCATACACATTGGAGCCCTGGAGATGTGGTTATAACCATGATATCCATGGAAAAGTACTTGGAACTGGGTGGACTCGGTGGGTCAACAAAATAGTATGGACGAGAATTAGAATTAGAACTCACTTTTTAACTGGGACACCAAAATTATGCTTTAGGTTTCATTATGAGAGTTACATTGGAAAGGAATTCCGGCTTGATGTCCATTGTGGCCATAAAGCCGCACAAAAGATATACGATGCTTGGCTTCATCAGAGAGAATATTACCTCAACATGGTCAAGGAAGATGCATTTGATCAAATTGGTAAACAGATTTCATTCCTGAAAAAATAGGTTTTGATTCAGCCAAACACAGATCTAATCACCGAATTGACTTTCCGCCTCAAAAGCATGGACAACTGTGTGGTTGGACATCCGGTCGTCATGCCAAGGAATGTTTATCTGTTCATTGCACCGGTGACCCTCAATAGGTCCCCTGAAAGTGGTTCAACTGAAGTCAGATGGTTGGCGAACGGAACAGATCATTATTTCTGGTCCCTTGACCGATCTGGGTCTACACCGTTATCAAGAAGAATCTGCGATATTTTAGGACTTCCAAACTACACGACAAGTGTTGATCTTGTGAGATCCTATAAGTTTTTCGATTACCAGTATGAAGCCACCAAGTATCTGCAAGAGATTCAAGGATTTGACCCCTTGACACAAGATTATGCTCGAGCCCGTGGACTCCCACTGGCTGAGATGATCTCCCCATTTGAAGATTTCTATCCGAATGGTACGTGTAACACACTATTCGACCGAGGGAAGAATTCTCTATGATTTAATAGTGGTAAATTTAACTGAAGAAGATCAAGAAGCATTTGAGGTGTGGTTCGATGCCGAAGTATGCTACTGTAAATGAGCCAAAAATAAAATCCGAAAGAATCATCATTTTTGGCCCTTTTCCGAACATTTGAACATGATATCAAGTTTTCGAATGTTGTTCAGTTGGCTCCGAAAGTTTGAAATTGGATAGGACCGAAAGTTTTGTAAGGTCCCGAAACTTTCAAAGCGTGACATGTGACATGTTCAATTTTCCGAAAGTTTCATTATCCGGTCCCGAAAGTTTGATCATTTCACCGAATGATACACCAAAGCTTCCACAAATATATATATTTTTGAATTCTGCTAAGTACATTGGTTAGCGAAGTGTTAATTAATAGATTTTATGTCCAGTTATATCTTGTGGTGATATTATGGTTTTTATAAATACAGTTGAGCTGCTCGGCACTCATTTATCACATCTCGTAGTGTTACTGTGGGATACTCTTTGCCCCCATGTCTGCAAGTGTTTGGAATCCTTAAAGTCAAGGCACACATGGAGATAGGGAACAGCATGGGTAACTCATGGCTACTTTTGGGGGCTACCCATACCCATACCCCTTTTTGCAGGTATAAATTTTTCTCCATGGGTACAATTAGTGGCAGATGGATTATGGGTTACCCATGGATCTGTGGGTTTTGGACAATTTTTTAAGTATTTTCAGGCTACTCCCAGGCTTGAATCAATAGCCTAGTGGACTAAAACATTAATTTTGATAATCAGGTTACCAACTCAGCCATTTTGACAACTTAAAAAATAGGATTTCAAAGCTCTCTGGAGGGCTTGAGGCACATGGGTATTAAGTATGGGTATGGGTTTGCTCGGGTTTGAAATTACATACCCATACCCACCATACCCATACCAGCAACCTGTGCTGTTCCCTACATGGAGACAACAATGTCAATGTGTGGAGTGCAAGGACAAGAAAAAGAGGCCATGGAACAAGGGACAAGCAATATTTGGTTTAATAGACTCCTCCTCCTCCTCCTCCTCCCACAATGATGGATGAATGCCGAGAAGCTCACTGACTGCATATAGGAAACCAAGTAATATTCACCATGAGACATAACTAGACATAAAATCAGTAAATTAACACTTAGCTACCCCATGTACTTAGCAGAATTCAAAAATATATCTATTTGTTAAAGCTTTGGTGTATCATTCGGTGGAACGGTCAAACTTTCGGGACTGGATGATGAAAGTTTCGGAAAATTGAACATGTCACATGTCACGCTTTGAAACTTTCGGGATCTTACAAAACTTTCGGTCTTATCCAATTTCAAACTTTCGGGGCCAACTGAACAACATTCGGAAACTCAATATTATGTTCAAATGTTCGGAAAAGGGTCAAAAGTGATGATTCTTTCGGATTTTATTTTTGGCTCATTTACAGTAGCATACCGAAGAAACATTGAGCAACGTGTCAGATTTGGAGTCAGAGTATGGGGATGCTAGCTCACAACTTCAAAGTAAGTCCTCGAGAGGTCAGATTTCTTTGATGTATTAATGGATGTTTTCAGCAATTCCGTTTCCGATCCCTGGTGCTGAGCAAAAACTGAATTGGACTACTCCAAAATTTTCAGATGACTCGGACCTGAGGAGTTTTGAGGGAGATTTCTCTTTTGAAGAGTTGGATGATTCAGCTTCACAGGCCTTTGCGTTAAATCCGTCTTTTGGATCAGCCTTAATTGCGGGCTGCAAACCAAGCTCATGGCTACGTACATATTTTATTCAAGGAGATGTTGAATCATGGACGGGTGAAAGGGATCGAAATGAATTTCGTTGGAGGTTTAACCCCAGCGTCTCCGACACTGGTGATCAAGGAATATACACCTTTCGTAGGATTTGTCCCAAATGTCTCCATATGGGTCGGCATCAACAAAGAATAGGAGACTTGTATTGGGATACATGTAGCAAGTGCAGAAGGGATAACTGGCGGAGCCCATACATACAAGTCAGAAAACGTCGTGCTTCCATCTAGATGCTGAATCTGGCTAGTAACACTACCTACTGTAGTCAGAAGATCAATATCAGTAATATCCGTCGTATACAAGTAAATTCATGGTACAAAAAGTGGTCAAGTATATCGTTTTAATACATAGAGTTGGTGAAAGAGGTGGTACTAATCCCTGAATGATCTGATGTGCTTGGCCCTTGATTCGATGCCGGGTCAAGAAAGGGACAGGATGCGGCTGTGCCAAGGGTTGGCTTTTGCCTTTGGGACAAACAAACTTTTCAGTGAGATCATCGGAGTTTGAAATTTGCCGAGTACGTTTTCTTTGTCTGTCCACTTCTGAACCTTCCCGTCCGATTCTGCTTCTCACCGTGCCAGAAACACTTGGTCTCCCAAGCTCAACACAGACATCTCCTACATCAAGCGCGTTTCATATGACACAATTTCGAACCCGGCATGTCTGCTAACAGTTTTCGGAACGCATCTGTTTTCCTCAATACGTCATTGGAATAGCGCCCCAATGAATGAGTTTGCACGGAGGTCTTGGAGAAGTACGCCGATGAGGATGCTATCAATCCCGAAGCAGAGAGGACGCTTGTTAGAAAGATCGATAGGTTGATGATACCTTGGTGCGTTCTAGTTGTATATTTCTCATTGCGTCAGTGGTTAAAACGATTTCTGGCCGTATGTTTATACATCCTATGTGCGTCAGACCTATACTCGCTAGAAGGCCTCCTGTCCATCATATGCACACTTTAGTATGTCGATAAAACGACCCTGGTTTCCGCTGCGATATTTAGTACCAAAGCCAACCTACGTCTCCAATTTCGAGTATCGGCAGTGCGTTCTTGTACCCGTCGAGGTCGGTACCACCTCTTAAATGGTAGTCTTATATCCGTTGACACACATTCTCGCTGGGTATCTTCTTTCTTTCCTTGTGAACTTGAAGGGTCTACTTTCCGACTTACTTATGCAAGAGACTTCGATGGGCTATATCACTACATCTACTGTGTGGGTTCCCTCTTGATGTATGCGCGTCTCTTCTCGGCTCATCATATAACAAAGGTCTCTGACGAAGCCCTCACTTGCAGGGCACAAGCCAGCCCTTGTAAATATGTAGAACTCGCTATGTTTCGTAAATTCTCAAGGTGCTCTCGAAGTTGTAGCTGATCAAGCGTACGGATCGTCTCTTCCACGTTAACTTTCCTCTCAATTGAGTGTATCCCTTTCAAGCTCATGTCAATCGTCGTGTTCCACGAACGTTTGAAGTAGCCTCTCGCATATCTGCTTGATACCTCGCAAATGGGCTCGAACTTGCCAGTGGTGGGCTGTTGGGTTACGATTAGCCATCCAAGGTGTCTTATCGAGTTGGAAATATGAGCGGGGTTTCACTATCAGGCTAATTTCTAGATCTACCATGCTCAAAATGCACATGAGTACTAACTCAGGATTGGTAACAAGCTCGTGTGGAATCGTACAGACTTGCTTGTTCTGATGCTGCTGAGACTATATCCTGTTAGAGCGAACTGGTCATTACGAGACGAGAAGGTGGGATTGAAAGAGCGTTTATTTCTCACATATATGTCTACGTTCTCTTTACGCTCTCCACTACTCAAACTCAGTTTCCTGATCTCTCCTCAACACGCTTCTGCCGATAAACTGACCCGACTAGATCATACCAAGCGTCGTTTGTTCTAGAGCTGAGTTTAACCACGAGCGATACGGTACTCCAAACGTAAGAAGTAGAGCAGACGAGTGGATTTATTTGCGTCAGAGCTTGTATATATGCATGGAGAAACATTAGTGGTCGCTTTTCTTCGCCCTTCAAGTTGGTTGGAGAATACTCAAAAGGAGACGAAATTTAAACTAACGTAGATGGACATCACAACGGTTTGTTTTGACTATTAGGCCTTTATTTTGTACCGCTCTCAAGATGCACATGAGTACTGTATCGGAATCAGAATCGGTGATATGCCTGTGCGCTATTGTATCAGTAGTGCTTATTTTATTTTTGCGTCACCGAGACTGTGTAATTTTGGTCAGAGCAAACTGGTTACAAGACAAGAAGGCAGGATTGAAAAGTGCTCATTCAGAGTTACTGAGGTGGAGTCTTCACATTCTCTTCAGACAAAGGGCGAGCATTATGCAGAACTATTCTGCACGAAAAAAGATCCATGAAGACTCACACGACCGGCAGTGGTCAAGCCTGGTTCCGCTCTGAGTACGGTGTACCAAAGCATTTCTCCGTAGCTCCAATCCAGTGTCACCTGGAGAAACCAGAAGAGCGCATCAAATCTCTGCTGAATCGATGTATACGACATAGAGGGTTTTGAGAGAAATCATATTTATTGAAGGGGTATTGAGAGATAGTAGAGACATGAAAAGTTCGTGTAGAAGTGAGCGTCGAGGACGTGTCGAGGTCGTTAGAAGTGCCGTGGGAATGTTGTTAAATCTCAGTCGACTGGTCCCCGCTCCCACGCGCGTTACAGCTACTCACTTCAATGTTCATTTCGTTCCAGCTATCTTCTCTTGGCAACGTTCATCTGGTCCCTTATCCACATTCTATTACCTATGGACAAGGACAGCCGGTTCTCTCGCCATCACCGGTGCTGCTGCTCCCTTTTTCATCACTTTTGTGGTGGTTCTTTTGCTGAGATGGCGTGTTCCTGTGAGCTTCATTATCCGATTTCTCTTTGAGCTTTTTACTGAAGGTACGTACTTATAGTTGATGTGATCTACCCAACTCTTCCCTTCGAGCTCCTCACCGTACCCATATGTATCTTCGTGGCACTCAACATGTTTACCCATCATTACTCCGTTTTTACGATACCGCATGGATGCGGAAGGTCCACAACCGTCCAAAACGTTTCCCAAGCATCTTCCATGGGCCTCACTGAAACGGGCAATAGATGACTACGCATACAGGGCATTGTCGCCCTTAGAAAATGGTTTCAGGGGATGAAAGGACAGGGAGGTTAAATATCACGAGGGCTGAGATTACCATGTGCAGGAAATGTGGACAAATGAGGCCCGAGGTGAGTTGTATCGTCCTATCGAACCGAACGAAAGAGCTGGCGCCTAATAAGACGATACAACGGAGAGAGCACATCACTGTAGGATATGTAACCGCTGCGTAAGGAAGTCTGCGTAAGGAAGTATGATCACCATTGTCCTGTGACTTTGTTTTTGCGCTTGTTTTCTTGCTCTGAGCTCACGTTTTCTATAATGTGAGTCTTGCTGTCTGCTTCGCCCTTTCTGTTCTCACGGATTGTAAGGGATGAACCAATATGTTGGAGTATACGATGAGCGGCGGCACTTTGTCATGTTTATGTATGTTCTTCCTAAACTCTTCTTCCTCCTCCTCCGCTCGTGAGTCTTAGTCCTTTCTCTGACTCCATAATAACCCATAGGATGTATCTCTGTCTTTCCACCGCACTCTACGTCTTACTAGGCTATCAACAATTCCTCAACGCCCTCGGGTTATCATTCCAGGTCCGCCTTGCTCTTCACGATACCGGTCAAAAACATAACTAACCTACCATCCTACCTTGTTGACAGATTTTATGGCCATATCACGTCCCCGTCATTGCTTACCTACTTACATTTATTCTCTCCTGCATCTTATGTTTCGCAGTAGGCATCATGTTGATCGTTGCCTTATGGAGCGTTATGAAAGGCGAAACCTCAGTCGAAGCGCAGGATCACGAGATTTACAGGAAAGTTGCGTTGAATAGGGGCGAGGTGAGTAGTTAAATCATTTTGCACGCTCTCCCCTCGTTGTCCTTGTTTCGTGGCTAGGGAAACTGATTTGATATAATCAGGCGTTTATCAACTCGTACGACTTGGGAAAGACGCAGAATCTAAAGTTGTTTTTTAATATCGGGGAAGGAGGATAGTGAGTAACTCATTGTCATGCACCTCGGGTCAATAATCCATACTTATCAACGTCACCTTCTCATCTCCTTCGTCGAATCATCGCCCGTGATGATATTCTTTTTCATTGATTGTATCCCTTCTCGTCATCTTCGTCGAATCATCGCCCGTGACGATCTCCCTTTTCATTGATTGCACCCCTTCTCGCTACAAACATAGTCCAATATACACACTTTTCATACCGTATCTTACCATACACTGACGGACGATCATGGGCTCGAAGGGAAGGTTTCGAAAGACATCGCGGAGTCAGAAGAAGGGAGGAGTTGACTGATGATGAGATTGATGAGAATGATTTATAGGAGTTGGAAGGAAGGGGGAACACGTGTAGGAAGAATATCAGTTACGGGATACCAGTCTCGGATGTGAGGTGAGCAACGAAGATCCCACTTCATCTCATTTTTAATATTCCTATTGTTGCAAATCATCCATATGATGATAACTGCCAGGGCCATATGACGCTTTGAGTGTTCAATAAAAGCTGGTTAATCTACGTCCAGCTATAGTATTAGCAGTGCACTCTGTTTTACATTGCGTTGACCTGGTTTTGTCTTTTGATCGTTCTATTCTCTTCACGTACTCTATGGTGTTGACGGCCTGTTCGATCTTTCTTTAGATTCAAGTTGGAAAAAGTATGGGGTGTGGGGTTTGGGGTTTGGCAGTTGAGCTCAGGCAGACTTTCGGAGAATATTTATTTTGTTATAATAGAAGATCATCTTAAAATCATATGGAAAGAACGAAGCTCATCTTCATTTGTTCACCAACAGAGGTGTCTACCATGAGTTTGGTATCTGCCCATGATTATGCTCTCTGCATTGCCTCTTTTAACCTCCTGATCCATGTTCAGCTCACTACAGAAATATAAATCTGTTTCAAACTTAGATTTAAGACTCAGAATTACTAGCATGTTAGAATTGGAGTTTTATGTCTGGGACCACATAACATGGAGCTGGATAATTTGCATTGCGCTTGCCTTGAGCTTGTGGCAATCGCATAAGGTTGGCACATGATTTCTACCTACCTATACTGTACTATTACGACCAAATGTTCACATAACGCATAACACCCCCCCTTCGAACATCAGTCATTTTGCATTTAGTAACGCATAACAGAGGGGTCCGAACAACTACCCTAATAATTCCGTCACGCGGCCCGAGCTCGGATACAATTTTTGCAGGTGGCCTTTGGCCGCAATGCATCTCGTAACACATACTATAACCCACCGAACATCTGATCTGGCAAAAATACCCCATAATGGTCAAAGTGACTGAACTTTTGGTCGTAATAGTACAGTATACTAGTAGATATAAAGTAACTATGAGTATAGTATTGGATATATTTACCTATCACTACTTACACAGGACTCTTTCATTTATCGTCACTGTCTCCACCTGCCTTATTATCTCACTTGTGCTGTTCTACTACTACGCTATATTTATCACTGTGCTGTATACACATAGCCACAGTTGCCACAGCTTCTACACCACTATGTAGTCATACTGATATCACTGCCTCGTCATTGCTGTATGTTTCCTATCTCGTATTATATTGGACTCAGTACTGTACTATTTTGACCATGTGTGCCATAACGCATAACACCCCCCCTCTGAATACCCTTGATTTCTCAATTTATAACGCATAACGGAAGGGTATGAACTCCCTTTTAAATCTTGTAACACACCTAAAGTAAGTAATTTTGGCTCTGGCGGGCCTGCAGCCTGCCTATTTTACATCACATAATGCATAACGCCAGTCCCTGAACTGGACCTTGACCAAAGATTTTGTGTAACACTCAAAATCAATGAACTCTTGGTCAAAATAGTACAGTAGTATAAGTACCCTCTGTGTTGTACCCAGTACAGTAGAGAATCTTATCCTCGCATCTGTTGCTTGTCTCTTCTCTCACCACTGCTGCTGCTCATCTGTGGAGCCTTATTGCTGCTATTGAACTGTCGCATTAGTTGACTAGTTCTGATATATAGCACTATGACAATGTAACCATGAGGATAACAATGTATTTATGTACAACAGGTAAGTACAAAGTATAGAACAAGGTAGCTATGAACAATAATAAAGACAATGAGTGTGGCTATATGTGGCTGTAGGTAGCTATAGATACTTTATTCAAGTAAAACAATAGTTCTCCGTGAAACTGATATCAAATATATATCATGAATTCCAACATAGCAACGATTTGATCAAACTGTTCGCAAAGTAGTGTAGTTTGAAAGTCCAAATATAAAGGACATATCTATCTGCATAGGCTTCTCTCCCATAAACATCTCTACCTAGCCATTTATGCCTTCAATGCAGTCCTGACCTCTCTCTGAAGCCGATCTCACAATTATCAAGGAATACTTTGGACAAGTGGCAATATCTTTTCTATTATATGGTGTTTATGTGACACTCTCCCTCATGGCCATCTGTTTATTACTGTGCGTAGACTGAAAACCCATTCCTTCAATCAAGTTATGCCCTAATATGCTTCCACATTACCATGACTCCAATTAGATTGAAAAAGGCCTCTGGATCAAATATCATGGCTGTATTGCCCCTTCTCACAGGACTTATGTTTTTGAACAGCTTAGTTGATACTGTCCTCAGCTTGGAGACTTTCACCATCCAGCTGCCACCACTGAGTTTTAATCCACCAGACTCTGAAAAGTTAAACACAGTGTTAACAAGGATGTACATCATCCAGACTTTTGTGGAAAGGCTCAATGTAGGATCCTTTGTTCAAAGTATGTTCTGTAGTTGATCTCTCATTGACCTGTTAGTATATCATCAGTGATGGGATTGTGGTGTGGAGAGCATGGATCATGTTCCCAGAGAGTCGTGCTGTCAAACTGACACTATTGTTCTGCATGGTTGGTTCCTTAGGTGAGTATGTGCCCTAGGTGTATCATCACAAGTTTTAACTTCATTACAACCAGCTGCAGGTCTTGTAGATGGAGGTTTAGCTGCAGCACGAACAGTGAAAACACTGGGTAGCACTAACTCAAAATCCTATGCCTTGATCTTGGGCCTTCCACTGTTGTTCACAAATATGATTGTTACTCTGTTCATTGGACATAAGACATGATGAGACCATCAAATTCAAAGCAAGATCTTAGATAACACTTGGATAATGAGTAATCCACAGGTATCATTATCAGGATATTACAAAGAATCTGAGTAATAGTGGCACATCATCCAGCAGGGTACAGAAAATTCTATTACTGTTGGTTGAATCTGGATCAATGTATTGCATTTTGTGGGTAAGTGAAAGGATAATTGTGGTTGTTTTTATTTTGACCAACATGAAGTGCAGATAGTTAATATCATAATACAATCCACATATGATACTCAAAGTACTATAGTCCAATGCTGGGGTGCAGCACTACCAGGACTCGCAGTGAGTTCTGTGCTCGCTACTCAAAAATATTTAATATTAATGCTGAATTCCCAGGCTTTATACCCAGTTCTTATTGTTGTCATAGCAGCAGCTGAAAATGCCAAGCCTGGCACCATTGATGAAATGTCTTTATCACAATCAATTCACTTTGCTTCAGGTCAAGCAAGTAGCTCTGAAGGGCAGAGATCAATGACAGGATCCCAATCTAATGCACCTGGAACTACAACATCATTGGAAGCAGAGGCTGCAGAGTATACAGGAGGAAATCTGACTTGACTTGTATGACATAGTCTCTCTTTCTATATGAGAACTATTTGTAATTGTGTTAGCTGTTGCCTTGCATGACTGTGGTTTGTTCTTCTTAAATAGCTTTTCTTTAATAAGGCCTGGGTGTTATATTTATTTATTTATTCAATTCTTGAACTAGTAATCTAAGTGTTTTATGATTCTACACAAGGCCGACAAATCTAGAACCAGTCCTCTGAAAACACTTGTCTGCAATACAAAGGACTGGAGTCCAGTACTAACTAAGGAGTCTCACAGGGCTCAGTGGATCAAAATGGGTCTATTGGACTTAAACCAGTACGTACCCGCACTAAATTAACGACACCCGGCACTACACAGAGACTGGGTCTGAGCAGTACGAGGGTATTGGAGACTCAAAGATTGAACATGAATATCGATCAAATAACAAGTTAGGACCTAGACAAACCGATATTTCTTGGTCCAGAAACAGATCTTCCTTGTGTAAGTACCATAGGCGTGGATAGGGAGCATCGACTCTTTCGGCAGTCTACGCAATCGCAAGATATCAAGATGAAAAAAATCAAACATACCACCACATAGAGTCTTTATTGTCTTCCGCCCGATACATACAAAACTTTGGACTTCTTTAGTATGAAGAAGAGTTTATCATAAGGGGTAGTGCGTTTGCCGTGACTGCCACAAGACAACAACGTGAATGGACGGGGTGCCCGACAACTAACACTCAGAAACAAATTCTAGCCGGTTCAATCCTTTGCAGAAGATGGGTCTTCTAAATGTGGTTAAGGACAGTGGAGAATCAAAATCTGGACGTTCTAATCCACCTTCTATTGACCGATTAACTGACAGGAAGATTAGAAGGGCTCTCTTGTCTCCAAAAATAGGGACAAAATTGGGAAAGATGTGCTGATGGAGGATACGACCAGACCAAACCCGCCTATTGGTCCTACATATGATCTCTATGTGATTTACTCAAGCAGTGATGGGGACTATGGTGACTTCGCTGTCGCATCAGATCATAGGGGTTAGTCCTACGATGTTCGAGATGATACCAGAAAGTACTCGAATAAGCCTTAAAACTTAAGGAGGGAGTATATGAATAAAGATGGGGAAAACTTGAGACTGTAGAGAGCCACGAATCTAGTCCAGAAGCGGTGTGAAGATGAGCACTGGAGGAGGAATCTAATAACCGGACAAGGTTGCAGAATCATGTTCAAGCTCCAAGGCATCAGTGGAATCGGGCTCAGAATCGAACTCGTTTTCTGACTGGATAACTTCTTTCGCTGGGCGGTTGAAAAAATGAAGAATTGCCTAAGTATCTATGTTATATGATTTCCATAGTCTTGTGCTTGAACAAAAGGGCGGACACCAACGACCGCAGTGGTCGAGGAAGCCGTGCAGTCCATCTCAACGTTGTCTGATGCACAGAAACAACGCCGTTACAACGAAGGCACACATCAAAGCTTGAATGTAATATATCCAGAAGCTATTCCAATTCACCGGTCAAATTGGAATGGAACAATGGCAGCAAAACGCTTCGCTGGCCGGCGATTCTATGAGAACTCCGCCGTCGCTTACTCTCCTTTTTCTGAAGCCTTCGGCTCAGGGTCTAGAGCCTAGGTCACTCCTTTCGCGTTCCTCCCGTCCGGTTCTGCTCCTCACCGTGCCAGAGACACTCGGTCTTCCAAGCTCAACTAAGACGTCTCCTACACCAAGTGTGTTCCATATGATGTAATTTCAAACCCGGCGTGTCTGACAACAAGTTTTCGGAATGTATCTATTTTTCCTCAATACACCGTGCAGTACACTGTGGAATAGAGCCCCGTTGGATGAAATGTTACGATGAAGACATTATCAATCCCGAAGCAGAGTGGACGCTGGTTAGAAAGATCGGCAATTAAACCGGGAAAGCTAGCTGAGGGATTGAAGGAACTAGTGACTGGTGCTTCGTTGTGTGATGTCGCTACTTGTTATTTTTTCCGTCATTGTTCTCATTCTATCCCTTTCCTTGCTCGTTCCTGGGGTCATATGAAGACATACTATTCTAGATTCGGGGAGAATAAAGAAGACCTACGGACGAGTACCGGGGATCCTACAGAAGTCGCTCTTCGAGTCTTTTTTCACAAGCTTGGCATGGGACGACCTTTGTTGGTTGCCCCGGGATCTCCTGCATCCTCTCCTTTCGACCCTTCGTCTGAACCTCAAGCTGACTGGGAGAAGCAGCCGCTCGACTCGGATGTCATTGCTGAGGATGTAGATGACGAGAAACAATGTTGGGATGATGCTTTCTTTCCTTCATCCCATTCCTCAAAACGTTTCCGTCTCAAGACAGAATATCCCTTTGACTCTTCTCTCAAGCGGATGTCACTCTACTGATCAATAAGGAGAACCCGGACTACTAATCCCTTACTCGTTTTGAAGGGCGCTTGCTCTCCGGCTGCTCAAAAGAAACTGGTCCATCCTCGTTTACATATTCAGGCATAGAGACGGAGAAAGAGAGACGGAAAAAGAGAGAACTGTCATTGAAGCATGCTGCACAGCAACACCACTGCGTCGATCTTGATTGTTTTATTGGGTTACTCAGCGGACAGCTCATATCGAAATTTGCTTCTTAGATCTAGACAAGGTCCTCCGAGAGCGCTCTAAACTTAAACCTTTTCATCTCGAAATCGATGCTTCTCCAAGACCAAAAACGAGTCAAGTCTGCTTCGACATATCTTTTCTATTTGTACTCTTCAAGAGGAGGAATCACAGCCGTGCATAAACACGGTTGACCAGACAGTGTGCTCTTACCTCTCAAAATTCTCGAATTGCTCTTGTCGAACGCGCCTATCCTCAAGAGCTCTGTCCAGCGTCATTCTTCAAAGACTCAAAACGAACGAGACCGATGGTTCTAGTGAAAATGGTGTAAAGGCTCGGTTGGAAGAGTGCATCTTCTTTGTCTCTCAAATTAACCATTTTGCTGATCATCTTGTAAAGATATGGTGAGAACCTTCTCCCGGACAAAGGTGGTGTCTCAATCACCTCTCTTTGCGTTAGACAGATGACCGACGCATCTACTCTCGTCCGTTTCATTACCTTGACTCTCCTTCAGTGTACAGGACTAGATTGAAGGAGCTGTCATCACCGCTATCATTGTCCTCTGTTGGATTCTTCCAAGAGAACGATGCAGAGAAGACTTTGGATTCTATTCGTATTTTCTTCTCCTACAATTAATGCGGTATAGAATGGTGCAGTAATTTGCATAAGTACCGTTGTCCCATGAGATATGTATTGTGAATATCAAAACAGGAAACGTCACACCTGTGGATCTTTACCTCTTAACCATATCTAATCTCAAAGTTGATGATGTTGTTGACAAGAGAAGCTTCACCGATGTCGAAGATCGTTGATTCAAGATTAGATCGAACCTCAAGTCATATCCTTCTGGAGAGATTACCGGTGTTAGAGCTCGAGCTCAGAGATAGGATTAACATGGCGACTGTGAGCGCCAGTGTACTAACAAAGGGACAAGGGAACTGTGTTGTAGGCACTACTAGTATGGGCACTCAGATCAGAGTTATCGCAAAGGCAATGGGTAAGAAGACATGGAAGATGAATTAAGTATCCCTCACTTCTGTTGAAGGGCGCTTCCGAGCAAGTAATAGATGCAGCTAGTGTTGTGTGCTCACGCAGGACCAGATGTTCAAATCACACTGTGAGGGAAAAGGACATGAACGATAGTCTCAAATCACTCGATGAGATAGCACGTTGAATCTTGTTATCATAAAGAGAATGCCACTCATGGCCAAGGCCGTACCCTTGCCTCCCAACCATTGGACACCACTGAGATGAAGTCAACGCAACCCGATATCTTCTGAGTCTACTGTTGTCGATAGTTGGTCTTCTCAACAAAGGCGTGGATCTTGTGAGACACGCGCTCAGTGGTTCAACGAGAGACAAAGTTGAGAGGGAGATTCGTCTTCTTGGGTTGGTGTCTATAAGTTTAACCAAGACCTGGAAGTACTCGGAACAGATCGGATTGCGTGTCAACTGTGAACGTGACTTGACGTCATTTGGTGTAGTCTACCGTTGGTTTTTGTCGGGTACGCGTCTTCTCCTGAACTTTCCCGTCTGATTCTATAGACTAGTTCCAACCGTGACAGATACTTCGCCAGACTCCCAAGCTCACCAGCATCTGATCCCCGACTCCGAACGAAGAGAGGAGGAGGGACTGTCGAACTCGAATGCAATGCCGCACTCATCCGGTGTTCTTTAGGAAAATTATGACCCACGCTACAGCAGAAACCCAAATTTAGAAGTTCATATGACCTTTGATATTTCGTTGTATTAGGAAACGGGGCCGTCTCTTCCGGGATATTCTGGGAAAGTCTTCCACGCCGCTCAAATCCCCAATTCCGAGGAGAGAATACGTGCATCCGTTGACAAAGCCCCTGAGGACACTCTTTTCACTTTTTTTGATTTGTTTTGTTTACACTTACACCGGGAATTTCTCTCTACATATATGTTGACACTAAATCGTTTTTTTCCAATTTCTTTGATTTCTTTGGAGTCGGGGATGCTGCGCTAGCAGCGTTAAGAATACACTAAGCACATTCCATATACGCCCGACGTGTCCGAGTGACCAACAGTTTTCCCAACGCATCTGTTTTTCCTCTGTGAAATAGAGCCACATTGAATGATATTTACGGGAGACTTTTGGAGAAGTATGCTGATGAGAATAGTGCCAATTCCGAAGCAGAGAAGAGGCTGGTTGGAAAGGTCGATAGTTTGATTATACCTTGGTGCGTGCTAGTCTTATATTCTTCATTACACTAGTAGTTAACACAACTGGCTACCAGTCTGGCCGTATGTTTATATGTCCCATGTGCGTCAAACCCGTACTTCCCAAAAGGTCGCCTACTCTTCATGGGCCCACGTTTTAGCACATGGAGTGAACAGCTCTGGTTTCCGCTGCAATATTCGTTATCAAAGACGATCTACATGTCTCTGGTTTCGAGTACAAGTGCGTTCTTGTCCCCGTCGAGATCATTAAACAGCGATCCTATATCTGTCTGGCACACATTTAGTTGGTTACCTTCCATCTTCTCGAGTGTGGGGTCTACCTTCCAACTTGCTTATGCAAAGAGTCCGAGCACAAGATATCTAGGCTATCAATACATTTCTGATATGTATATTTTGGTTCATTATAACGAAGGTCCCTAGGTCCCTGACGAGGCCTGCACTTCAAGCAGGGCACAAGCTGCTTCTCCCAATTTCGCGGAACTCGTTGTGCTTCCAGGTGCTATCGAAGTTGTAGGTGATCCCGGAGTGTACGGCTCATGTCTTCTTTTCTAAACCTTTCTCTCAATCGAATGGATCCCTTTCAGTTTCACAATGTTTCATAAACCTCTCGAGCGACCTTCTCGTATATCCGATCGGTACTCTGCAAATGGGCTCAGATTTGCCAGTGATGAGCGCTCATCACTGGCAAATCTGAGCCCATTTGATGAGCTGTTGGGTTATATGATTAACCATATCAAAGGTGGTCACTCATCGTGTTCAAAATGTGGGTGAGGTTTTCACTATCAGGCCAGTTCTCGGATACAACCGAGTACCAGTTCGGGATCGGTAGTATGCTTGCGTGCGATTGTATAGAAGTCACTGCTGGGATTATTCCCTTGCATGTCATGGGCAAGGGGTTAATAAACTTATGAAAGCTACGAAAAGTTGACAAAATTTTATGACAAAGCAGTAAGCTGTTTGCAAAAACTTTGGAAACAAAGAAAGTTTCTCAAAAAATCACAAAGGAAAATCTTTCCAAGAAAAACCTTCTTGACAAAGGGGTTTTCTTTGTTTTCCCTTTGTCTAAAAAATTTTCTCTGAAGAGATTTTTCTTTGAGATTTTTTGAGGGACTTTCTTTTTGTCCAAAAATTTTTGATGAAGTTTTTCGCTTTGTAATAAATTTTTGTCAATTTTTGGCAACTTTCATAAGTTTATTGATCCCTTGCCCATGGCGTGCAAGGGAATAATCCCAGCAGTGAGTGCTTATTCCTGTGCCGTCAAGACCGTATTCTGTTAGAGAAGATCGGTTACTAAGAGACGAGAAGTTGGGATTAAGGAACGCCCATTGATGCCTTCTCACCATCGCCGGAACGCTTGGTTTCCTCAACATGTTTCGGTCAAGACCGATCCATACCAAAGAGTTAAGCATAATCACGAGCGATACAACAGGTCCAGGACAAACGAAGAAACAGTCGACGAGTGGATTTATTTGGGTTGGAACTTGCGTGCACAACATTGATAGTCCAGTATCATTTTTGCCCTCGGATACAACTGTATAACGCTATTCTTCTGCCGTTGAGACTGTATATTTCTGTTAAGAACGAATTGGTTACGAGACGAAAAGGCGGGCTCAAAAATCACTCATCAGAGTTTTTTGACGATTGAGATGGGAACTGATACTGCGGGTAGATAAGTTGGTTGAGATGATCCGCATTTGCGGATTTAAGCGGTGCGCAGAATCTCGACTGAGTTCATCAAGAAAACGGTCTCGGGATAATAATTGCTATTTTGGCGATTAATTCCGCTAGTACCGGATAGCGGAGGTATTATTTCAAAATAACCGATATCATCCGATACTGTACGATTTCGATCAATTCGCGTGTCACGCGTCACGGGCCATTTTCAAAAACCCCGCCATTATTTTTATTTCGACTTTTCGGATTTTCTGAGATTTATCGAAACCGAAAAAATGACCACTTTTGAGCGAATTGATCGAAATTGTACAGTATTATCCATGTTGATGTGCACCGTCACTGTAATAGTAGGAATATTTGGAAATTACTCGCACTTAATTTTGAGCGATTATAACTCGAGAATTGTGCTAACATGTAACAGTAGTGTATATAGAAACATTGCCCTATCAAAAGTATATTATTTGTTGAAAAGAAAGTCGTAACAGTTGAACGTCTGGTTACCTGCGTATATGCACGGACTTAGAAAAAATTTCGATGCTGCTGACTCGGACCGAGAAAATTGAAACTCCGCTAATTAATAGTTCGGTCACATGCAGATATCCTCTTCAACTTGGACTTTGACGTGGCACGCTTCAACTATCCCTCTTGTCTTGTGTTCATTACAGAAGGCCCTTCCGACTTCCATGGGCTGAGCTATTGGTCTTCTAGAATGTATCGTGAGTCCTTTTACTTATATCATATTCTGACTTCCTTCTTATGATACTTCAGAACCTCGGACGACTTCCCAATTGGCCCTTTGAATCCTCTCTATGACGTGGCACGCCTATCCTCAGCTATCCTTTGTATGGTGAGTTGACGACAGTCCCTCCTCACTCTTTCTGATCCAGATCCCTTTGCAGCACAATGTCCTTCCCACCTTGTACCCGACTATGTCCCCAAATAGCCTCTCCAGTGCGTCTCATATGCTTCTTTGTCCTCTTCCTCTCACGCTTCCGACATATTATTCTGACTTTGTTTCGATGAAGGGAAGGTTTATTAATCATTGAATATTTCACCAGACAGACTAAAGCCTCGTGAGTCTTTTGACTTAATTTTTACTTTATTCTAAACTCACTCTTATGTCATTAGTCAATATATTGCTCTGCTGCTTTCGTGACACATGGCCTGATGGAAAGTAGGATTCCGTGTTGTATTTAGGACTCTCGAGGGCAGCTCTTGGGTAGCTAGAATAGTTAGATATTTACTATGTGCTTAGTAGTGTAGTGTCTCAAGCAATGCCACTTTTTTTTTTTGTTTTCCATCTCGCAATTGTGAACATTAAGAGTCTGTCCTGTCAGTTATTGCAGAGCTAATGTGCCAGTATCGTTCACTATTATGTGCTAATGTTTAGTGATCTCTACTAGGGGACCGGCTAATGTACAGTATTCTTCACTAAGGTCAATATTGCAAATAACTTCCAATTTTTACTGCTAAAATAGTCGGAATTATTCTGAGACCGATTTCCCGATAAGTTGTCCTGTTAAATTGATGTAACTAGACGTCTATCAACTCATATGACAGAAAAATGCAGAATTCAAAGTTGTTCTTCGATATTGGGGAAGGAGGATAGTGAGATCCATTACTGCATTCTTGGGTCAATAGCTCATACTCACCAACGTTACCTTCTCATCTGCTTTGTTCGGGCTATCACCTGTGACGATCACCCTCTCCGCTGTCACTTTCACTATCACCTGCGACGGTCTCTCTGCTGATTGTAACTATCCATTACCTACCCAGCCTTGTTCTCTCTTCTTCCTCTCCGCTGTCACTTTAACTATCACCTGCGTGTTGATTGAAACCATTTATCGCCACTCAAACCTTGTTCTCTCTTCTTTCTCTCCGCTGTCACTTACCACCTGCGACGGTTTCTCTGCTCGCCTACTCAACCTTGTTCCCTCTTCTTCCTTTTCCTCTAATACCATTTCTCACTACAGTCCAATTTATACACTCTTCATACCATTTTGTATCTTACCATACAAATCATGGGCTCGAAGGGAAGGTTTTGAAAGACATCGAGGGTTCAAAGAGGGGAGGAGTTGGCCGATGATGATATGGATTTATAAGAATTGTAGGGAGAAGATCAGTACGGGATATCAGTATATCAGTCTCAGAATTAAGGTCGAAGATCCCACCTCATCTCATTTTCATTATTCGCATTGTCGCAAATCATATATATGATGTTAAACCGTCGGGGTCATATGACACTTCGAGCGTTCGAAAAGATGCTGGGAAGCTGGTTGATCTATGTATATCCGGCTATGATGGGATAGTGTACTCTGTTGTACACTGCGTTGACCTGATCTTGTCTTTTGATCATGGTATACTCTTCACGTTTTCTTCGGTGTTAACTCCCTATTTGATCTTTCTTTGGATTCAAGTTGGAAATAAGTATGGGGTGTGTGGTTTGGCAGTTGAGCTCGGGCAGGCTTTCGTAAAGTGTCTATTCTGTTACTATAAAAGATTGTCCTGAAACCATATGCAAAGTACGAGCCTGTCTCAATTTGTTCACCAACAAAGGTGTCTACCATGTGCTTAGTCTTCGCCCACCTGAGTACACTCTCCGCAACATGTGTACTAACCTCTGATCCATGTTCAGGTCACTATCATGGGGGTACACATTTGTTTCGAACTTAAATTTAAAACTCAGAGTTAATAGTAATGATTTGATTGAACTGTTTGCAAAGTAGCGTAGTTCGAAAGTCCAAAGTATAAAGGACATACTTATCCACATAGGCTTCTCTCCCACATCCACAAACACCTCTACTTAGCTGTTTATCTCTTCGATGCAATCTCGACCTCTCTCTGAAGCCGATCTCACGGTTATCAAAGGTTACTTTGGAGGAGTGGCAATAACTTTTCTATTTTATGGTGTTTATGCAACTCTCTCTCTTACAGCCATCTGTTTGGTACTGTGCGTAGACTGAAACCCATTCCTTCAATTCAGTTATGCCCTAATATGCTTTCACATTACAATGGCTCCAATTAGGCTGAAGAAGGCCTCTGGATCAAATATCACAACTGTACTGCGTCTTCTCACAGGACTTATGCTTTTGACCAGTTTAGTTTCCACTGTCTGGAGCCTAGAGCTTTTCATTGTGCAGCTCCCATCACTGAGTTTTAATCCGCCAGACTCTGAAAAGCTCAGCATAATGATAACAAGGATGTCCATTACTAATGCTTTTATGGCCAGGCTCAATGTAGGATCCTTTTCAAAGTATGTTCCATAGTTTATTGCTCATTGACTTGTTAGTTTATTATCAGTGATGGGATTGTGGTGTGGAGAGCATGGATCATGTTCCCAGAGAGCCGCACTGTCAAACTGACACTATTGTTCTGCATGGTTGGTTCCTTAGGTGAGTATGTGTCCTAGGTGCATTATCACAAGTTTTAACTTCATTACAATCAGCTGCAGGTCTCACAGATGCAGGGCTTGCTGCAGCACAAACAGTGAAAAATTTGGAAGGTGGTACCCCAAAAGCCAATATCTTGATCATAAGCCTTCCCCTTTTGTTCACAAATATGATTGCTACTCTGCTCATTGGACATAAGACATGGTGAGGCTATCAAATTCAAAGCAAGATCTTAGATAACACTTGGATAATGAGTAATTCTACAGGTATCATTACCAAGATGTTAAAAAGAATCTGAGTAATAGTGGCACATCATCCAGGAGGGTACAGAAAATTCTATCACTGTGGGTTGAATCTGGATCAATGTATTGCATTTTGTGGGTAAGTAAATAATTGTGATTATTTTTATTTTGACAAACATGAAGTGTAGATATTCAATATCATGATACCGTTTAAATATGGTCCAGAAAGTACTATATCTCAATGCTGGACTGTAGCAGTACCGGAGCTTTCAGTGAGTTCTATATATGCTCTCTTTTGTAGAAATGTATTAATGCCAAAGTTTACAGGCTATATACCCAGTTCTTATCGTTGTCATAGCGGCAGCTGAAAATGCCAAGCCTGCCTCCATTGAAGAAATGTCTTTATCACAATCAATTCGATTTGCTTCAGGTCAAGCAAGTAGTTCTGAAGGCCATGGCAGGTCGATGATAGAATCTCAATCTAATGCACCTGTAACTACCACATTAGAAGCAGAGCATACAGTAGAGAATTTGACTTGACTTGTATGACATAGTCTCTCTTTCCATATGAGGACTATTTTGAATTGCATACTGCTGTTGTCTTGTGTGCCAACTGTACTTTGTTCTTCTTAAATACTTTTTCTTTAATAAGGCCTGGGTGTTATATTTATTTATTTATTCCATCCTTGAACTAGTAATCTGAGTGTGTTTGATGGTTCTACAGAAGGCCAACTAATCTGGATGCAGTACTCTGAAACCAATTGTCTGGAATATAAAGGACTGAAAGGTGACTTCGATGTTGCTGTCCAGTACTAACCATGGAGTTCCGCAGGGCTCAGTGGATCAAATGGGTCTATTGAACTTGAGCCAGTATGTACCCACACTAAATCAACGACACTCGGAGACCGGGCCATAGCAATGCGAGAATATTGGAGACTCAAAGTTCAAACATTGATCAGTCAACTTGGAACCTAAACAAACAATTTCAAACCGGATACAGATCCCCCTTGTGTAAGTACCATAAGAGTAGACAGGCAGGATCGACTCTTTCTTCAGTCTATGCAATCGCAACAAGACGAAACAAAATCGAGCATATCAGCGTCCGCCCAATACGTGCAAAACTTTGGATTTCTTGATGGAGAAGAGTTTGTCAGGGGCAGCGCGTTTGTCGTGACTGCCAGATATACTAGAAAACAACATGAATAGGTGAGGTGTCCGATAGCTACATTCAGGCAATTCCTGGCAGAGGATAAGAAGATGGATCTTCCGAATGTGGTTAAGGAGAGTAAGGGAATTAAAATTTGGTCAATTTACCACTTCTATTCCGCCTTCTGTTGACCCGATTGATTGTCGATAGGACGGCCGGAAGGGTTCTCTTGTGTCCAAAAATGGGGACTGAATTGTGCTGATGAACGATACGACCAAATCAAACCTGTGTCATTTCGTGGGATATATTTAGCAAGAACAAGTCGACGGGAAAGCAGTATATAAGGCAGCGATGGGAGCTATGGTCTCTATGCCATTACATCAGGCCATAGGGGCCTCCGAGGAGGCGAGTCTTTTTTTCAATCAGAAAGTACTTGAACAAGCCTTAAGGAGAGAGTATACGAATAAAGATGGAGAAATTTTGAAATGGAAACAGTAGAGAGCCATCATGATGATTCTAGCCCCGAAACGGTGTGAAGATGAGCGTCGGAGGGAGAATCTATTGACGAGGCGAGGTGGCGGAATATGATGTTCAACGCGTTAGTGGATTCGGGGTCAGAATTGAACTCGTTTTCTGACTGAACATTTTCTTTCGCTGGTCGGTTTCTATGAAAAATGAAAAATTGGCTATTACAGGGATTCCTGAAAATAATGGCAATCGCGTTTTTTTTTTCCGCGAGATACCTAATATGGCATGTCTTCACTGAGACCTTCTGCCACCCTCTGCTCTTGCTTCGTTCCTCGGAAAATGCTTCAGTTGCTTTTGATCGTTCATGGAAACCTGTAAAATAAGATCAGACCTCATAAGAAGATGCCTTGCGCATGTGGGATCACTGGAACTGCCTGGGAATGGCCCGATAAGTACTTGCACAGCATTGGTTGTTTTGCGGCACATATACACCGTTGTGTTTTGAGATCTGGTCTGTCAATGGGCCTTTTCGATCCTCCAATATTTTTTATAGGCAGAGTCTACGGTAACGAAGCAAGAAGACTTGCACCCGAACGTTTCGGCGCCCTAAAAAGGGCAGCGACTAGCTGAGCTACTATTTTAGGTATCTCGCGGGAAAAAAACGTGATTGCCATTATTTTCAGGAAACCCTGTAATGTATCTAATTTCATTCAGGAAAGTCTTGTGATTGAATAAAAGGGCAGAGAGCCACGACCACAGTGGTCGGGGAAACCGTGCAGTCCATCCCAATGTTGGCTGATGAACAGAAACAACGCCGTTGCAACGAAGGCATGCGTCAAGAAGCCATTCCAGTTCGCCGATCAATTCGGAATGGAATGGCGGCAAACGTTGCTTCGCTTGCCGTGATTCTATGCCCGAACTCCGCCGTCACCTGCTCTCCTCTTTCGGGAGCCATCGGCTCAGATCCATCGTGAGATCGCTTATGGAATCCCATTTCCGGAGCTTTCGGCTCAGATTCAGGATTTCTGTACGGTCGCATTTACCCACTATCACCTCGTTGCATGCAATGCCACCTGGTTTGTCGATTTGGAAGCTCCACAAGTCGTTTCTTCAACGTCTCCAATGGGCGTCATCAAAACGGCTGCGTTGTCCCCTTTGAAAAATGGTGGAGTCAGAAGGGGATGAAAGAACGAAAAAGTTAACCGGTAAGTACCAGGCGAGGTATAGGAAATGTGGACAAATGTTGAGTCGCATTTTCACGTCGAACAAAAGAATCAACGTATCAACACCCTGGAGCATGACGACACAACGGAGAGAACATATCACTGTAGGATATGCAACCGCTGCGTGAAGTATGATCATCATTGTCCTGTGAGTCTTTTTTTGCGCTTCTTTTTTTGTTCAGAGAGCTCATATCTTCTACAATGTGAGTCTTGCTGTCCACCTCGCTCTTTTTATCCGTACAGATTTTAAGGGATAAACAAATGTTGTGGAATACACAATGAGCGGCACTTTGACATGTTTATGTATGTTCATCCTGAACTCCACCTCTTCCTCCTCTGCTCACCCGTCTTATCCCTCTCTCAATAGAGTGTACCTCTGTCTTTCCAGCGCACTATCCCTTAACGCTCCCAGGTCATCATTCTAGGTCTGACCTATTTTCGAGCTACTGACCACAAACATAACTAAGACCTACCATCCTACTTCGATTAAACTTTGATGACAGATTTCATGGCTATATCACGTCTCCGTCATCGTTTTATCTCCTCGCATTTATTCTCTTCTACGTCTTATGTTTTGCAGTACGCATCATTTCAATCATTTTGGAACGTTATGAAAGATGAAGCATCGGTCAAAGCGCAGGATCAGGATCAGGAGATTTACAAAAAAGTTGCGTTGAGTAGGGGTGAGGTGAGAATTTAAATCCTTCCGTGCGCACTCTCTCCCCTCAATCTCCCTGCTTTTTTCCGTTCTTTTTTGTTCTTTTTTTTGCTATGTTTTGGTATAGCTACCGTGTTCTCTTTATAGTGAACCCACATCGCGGCAAGGGAAACTGATTTGATGTAACCAGACATTTATCAGCTTGTTGTAAACGTATCGTTTACTACATACTACTTACTGACGCGGTCACCTGACCTATTCCTTACTTATATATATACGTACCTAGGCGTGTCTCTTCCTTTACCTTTTACCTTCACCTTCGCGACTCTTCTCTCCTTTCATACACTAGTCCTCTCCGAATATAACGAGAATCAGTTGTACATCGCGTGAGTCTCAGTTAGTGTTACGGTCGATTACGACCGGTTTCCACTTTTTTTACAACTTTCTTCACATCCGCCAAGAGCGGTGTGCTCGTTGTATCCCTTCTTCATCACAACCGCCTTTATTGTTTCTTTCGTAAATCATTTCCTCGCCTCGCCTTACGTCTCCAATTGTTCCCGCTGTTACATATCTCGTCTCGATTCGCCGTTCATCTTCCTGTTCACTCGTCTTGTCTCTCGCCCTTCCCGTTTCTTGATCCTCGCTGTTCCTGTTTCCCGTCTTGATATTTCGCCCTTGTCTTGTCCCGATTCTTGTTGCCTCTTTCCTTGATTCTCGCTGTTATTATCTTCCTGTGAAACTCAGTCTCGCTAATTTAGACCATGAATACAGGGACGAGGTCAAAAAAGAAGCCTCCTCCATCACAAACCCCTGCCTCTTCAACCTCGAACGTCTCCGACGCTGATATCGCACCTCAAGCGACCCCTACGAACCCCAAGTCCCCTCCAGAACACACCGAGACCGTCTCCCCTCAACATAAACGCGCATATAGTCACTTGATCGAATCAGAACCGGGTCCTACAACTCCTACACCCAAATCTATTCCTTCACGTGTCTCTCCTCTCTCTTCTCCTGGCTCCGATTCTCATTCGTCATCTTCTTCTTCGGATAACTCCTCTCCTATTCTTGTCAAGATGTCTTCTTCTAAGGCTGGTGATTCCTGGACCAACAACAGTCCGGGGAAAGCTCCGACTGTACACTCTCGTTTCCTCAAGCCCCAAGAATACGGAAGCATCAAAGCTTCTTTTCTTCGTTTCCTCCGTAAGGCTAAAGTTTCCGATCCTAACTCCGAGGATGCCAGGGACCATTTCATGGCTTGCTTCCAGAATGAACAGACTATGATGTTCTTCGCTGCCGCCCGTGACGATTTGGTCAAGCTCTCGCCTCAAAAGTTCGAGGAGGCAATGCTTGAACATTTGATTGGCACGACTTGGGTCAAGACTGTCCGTGCGCTCATTCTCGATGCTCGTCAAGATTCTTTCGAAGACGGTGCCTTCAGTATCATGTACGAGACGCTTCTTTCGTACAACAACCTTCTGAAGGGCGTCGGAAAAGAAATTGACTCCTCGCTCTTTCAATCGACTCTTCGCGCTGCCCTCAATCGTGATTTCGAAACCTTCTTGGACTCCGAAGGCGTTGACCTGTCTACGTCAGATCTCAATGCGTGGGTTACCTTGCTAAAGGAGAAAGACTCACATTTCCGTAGGTTCCGCCGTCCCGAATTAGCTCGTCTCGCTCGTTTAGAAGAACTTGAGAAGAAACGGATCTCTGACACCGGGAATCGTCGCTCTAACAACACTTCACAACCTGCTCAGACACCTCCTCTCACCAATATCTCTAATTCCACTTCCTCTTTCTCGCGCCCTAGTAACTCCTCTTCTTCGAGCAATAACTCGAATCGTTTCCCTCGTCTCAGCGAGCTTGATCCTTCTCAGCGTGTTTTTTATAATCGCCTCGAGATGTGTTTTAAGTGCCGTACCCTGTTTGCTGGACATCGCGTTAATGCGTGCACCATTCCGACTCCGTTATTGCAAGTTCCTTTCCGTCCGCTTGACGAAGCTGACGCGGTGTATGCGGAGAAGTTCCACGACAAATACAAGCAACCGATTACTTACAATGCGCTCATTAAGCGTGCCCGTAGCACTCCGTCGATTGCAGCTGTTAAGTCTGCTCCTGTCCCTGCTGCTGTCGACGATCTCGATGCATTCATGTCAAAGGAAAATAAGTCATCGAATATTGCCGCGGTTTGGGGTGATTTGCCTGTTACGTCCATGAATTCTGATTTGGATTTGTACTCCCACCAGTCCCGTCTCCGCTCTCCTGTATCCATCATCGGTCGGCAACGTCGTTCGAACTCTTCTGAGTTCGATGACTATCATCGTGAACCTTCTCCCGTCTATCGTTCTCCTCAACGATGTCGTACGAGTGGTTCTTCCTCGTCGTCTCGTCGTGCTGCTCCTGTTGCTGCGGTAATCGAAGATATTGATGATCGTGAAGACTCTGATCCTGAGGTGGATTACCGAGATGAGAATGGTCCGGTTACTCCTCCTCGTGATGGCCCTTTGGTTGCAGATTCTCGTCATACAGTGAGTGAATGCCCTCCCTTACGTTCTCCTCATTTTATGTTCTCGGCCCTTGTGGATGGTCCAAATGTTGATGCCCCGCTGCCTTTGGATTTGTTGCTGGATAATGGCTCACATCTTGTCTTGATTAGGGATGATCTGGTCCGCAAACTTGGTTTGAAGCGTCGTCTTTTGCATAAGCCTGAACCGATTTCGGTCGCTACTGATTCCTCTTCCTTAAATTCAATTGTTTTGACTGAATATGTCAAGTTACGTATTTCTGACCGTTCAAATTCTTGGACTTCACGTTCGTTTGTCGCTATCATTACTCCTTCGCTTTGTTCCCCCTTGATTCTTGGTATGCCTTTCCTCTCTCATAATAATTTGGTTTCCGATTATTCTTCTCGCACTGTGATACACAAGCCTTCGGGCTTTGATCTGTTAAATCCCTCTCCTCCTACGCCTCCTGTGCTACCTGACTCCCGTTCGCCGAAGCAGAAACGTATTGATATTTGTAAATTACGATTGAAATTGATCTCCGAATTGAAGGATTTCCACTTGAAGAACCCGTCCTTGCGTAATTCTGATGTTGTTCGTGATTTCAATGTTGTTGCGGCTGTTAAGTCAAGAATAGAATCACTTGAAGTCCAGGATCGTTTGGAAAAGAAATCGGCTGCCATAATGTCTCGTTTTTCTGATGTATTTTCGAAGATACCTCACGTTAATGATTTACCTACGGATATCACCTGCTCGGTCAAGCTCAAGGACGCTAATAAGTGTTTTCAAGCTCGCGCGTATTCCTCTCCTCGTAAATACAAAGAAGCTTGGTCGACATTAATTAAGGCTCATCTCGATTCTGGTCACATCAGACCTTCTTCTTCCGCCACTACTTCCCCTGCCTTTCTGATTCCAAAAGCTGATCCGACAGCTCTTCCCCGTTGGGTAAATGACTATCATGTGTTAAACGCTAACACGGTTCCTGATCGTCATCCTCTTCCCCGCATCGAGGATATCCTTGCAGATTGTGCCAAAGGAAAGATTTGGGGAAAGATGGACATGACAGATTCGTTTTTCCAAACTCGCATGGATGAAGCTTCGATCCCGCTGACTGCTGTGAACACTCCGTTAGGGTTATATGAGTGGGTTGTCATGCCCATGGGTATCCGAAACGCACCTGCGATTCATCAGCGCAGGGTCGCAACTGCCTTGAGAGATTATATTGGGAAGTTCTGTCACGTTTACCTGGATGATATTATTATCTGGTCGGAAAACGAAGAGGAGCATGAACGACTCATTGAATTGATTCTGTCAGCGCTCAAGAAAGACAAGTTATATTGCAACCAGAAGAAGTGCAAATTCTTCCAGTTGGAAATTGATTTCCTTGGACACCACATCTCCCGCCGGGGCATTGAAGCTCAGAGTGGTAAATGCGATGCTGTTTTGTACTTCCCGCGTCCAGAAAGCACCGCTCAGGTTCGCCGTTTTCTTGGAATGGTCCGGTTTATTGCTGGGTATATTGAAAACTTAGCTGAATATTCCCGTATCTTGACTCCCTTGACTAATAAGGAGTGTAATAAGGTCTTCCCGGTTTGGGATTCATGCCATGAGAAAGCCTTCGTGAAGATTAAAGAATTGGTTGTCCAGCGTGCAGCTCTCACTACTATTGATCATGCAAACCCAGGTGAAAATAAGATTTTTCTGGTTTGTGACGCCAGTGATTGGCGTACGGGTGCAATCCTGGCATGGGGACCTTCTATGAAGGAAGCTCGACCTGTTGCCTTTGATTCGATGCAACTTTCTGGTCCCCAATTAAATTATCCGGTTCACGAGAAGGAACTTCTTGCTATTGTACGTGCTCTCCAAAAGTGGAGAGCGGACTGTCTAGGAATGCCTATACACGTTTTAACCGATCATCGAACCTTGGAAAACTTCAACTCACAGCGCGATTTAAGTCGCAGGCAAATCCGTTGGCAAGAGTTCTTGTCTCAGTATGATCTTACTATCTCTTATTTGCCGGGTGATGAGAACTCCGGCGCAGACGCCTTGTCTCGCATTCCTCCTGCGTCTCTCCCAGGTGAACAACGTCAGGAGGCTCCGACTATCAAATCGGATGTCTGGCGCCGTGCTTGTATGGTTGCCTCTGTATACGCGATCTCTGCGGATAAAGAATTCTTGTCCCAAATCAAGGAAGGTTATGCTCAAGATGAATTTTGTAAGAAGTTAGTCTCCATGAAGGATTCCCTTCCTCCGGGTGTCGCATTTAGTAATGATCTATGGTTCGTGGACAACCGGATGGTCATTCCCAGGTATAAGGACTTGCGGGAGGAATTATTCCGTTTAGCTCATGACAGTACTGGGCATTTTGGCAGGGATAAATCGTATGCCAGTCTTCGTGATTCGTTCTACTGGCCAAACATACGCCGTGATTTGATTAATTCTTATGTTCCTTCATGTTCGGAATGTCAACGAAACAAGTCTTCGACCGCCAAGCGCCCAAAAGGCCCGTTACATCCTCTACCGGTTCCCGATAAGTGGCTGGAGAGCATCGCAATGGATTTTATTGGTCCTCTTCCCGAAGAAGAGGGATTCAATTGTATACTATCGATGACAGATCGCCTTAACTCTGATCTGCAAATTGTTCCTACTCGTACAGACATTACCACTGAAGATTGTGCGCTCTTGTTCTTTCGACATGGGTACTGCGAGAATGGCTTGCCTCTAGAAATTGTTGCTGATCGTGATAAGCTTTTCGTCTCACGTTTTTGGAAAGCTTTCCTGAAGTTGACAGGTGTTAAACTAAAGCTGTCGAGTGCCTTTCACCCGGAGACTGATGGATTGTCCGAGCGCTCGAATAAGACTATCAACCAGGGCTTACGTTATTATGTCAGCCGAAACCAACGTGGCTGGGTCCGTGCGCTGCCTAAATTAAGATTCGACATTATGAATTCTTGGAATTCAAGTACTGGAATGACCATGTTTGAATTAAAGACCAGCCGTTGTCCCCGTGTCCTCCCCCCCCTCGATTCAGAGACCCCCACAAGTGAGCCTGAACAGTCCATCACGACGCTCTTGTCCGACTTACATTCGATCGAATGCGAAGCACGTGATGCACTTCTGGCTTCGAAAGTTTCACAGGCGTTTCAATCGAACCGATCTCGTGGCTCGCCCGACAAGTTCGCAGTGGGGGATCTAGTAATGCTGTCCACAGTGCACCGCAGGAAACATTTCACTCACTCAGGTAATGATCGTGTGGCCAAATTCTTCCCTCGTTTTGACGGCCCTTATGAGATCATTCGGTGCCACCCTGAAACTATACGTTAGAGCTTCCCAATCAGCCTGGTATATTCCTGACATTTTATGTCAGTGAACTAAAGCGATTTGTTCTGAGCGATCCGTCTCTGTTCCCGGGTAGGGTTAAGACTGTTCCTGATCCTGTCGTCGTGGATGGCCACAAAGAATTCTTGGTTGACCACATTTTGGACGCTCGCAAACGAGGCCGTGGCTGGCAGTTTCTAGTTCGTTGGGTAGGTGAAGGTCCTGAAGGGGACCGATGGCTCCCGTATACACTCATAAAAGACTGTGTTGCGCTTGATGAATGGTATAAGTCTGGCGGCGATGGTCCTTCTGAGGACAAGATCTCAAACTAGTTATTTATAATTTTTTTTCTTCTTAAATGTTGTTTGCAAGGTATTTTTGTTTTGAAATGTGGAGGAGTGTAAACGTATCGTTTACTACATACTACTTACTGACGCGGTCACCTGACCTATTCCTTACTTATATATATACGTACCTAGGCGTGTCTCTTCCTTTACCTTTTACCTTCACCTTCGCGACTCTTCTCTCCTTTCATACACTAGTCCTCTCCAAATATAACGAGAATGGGTTGTACATCGCGTGAGTCTCAGTTAGTGTTACGGTCGATTACGACCGGTTTCCACTTGTACAACTTGGGGAAGATGCAAAATCTAAAGTTATTTTTTTTTCAATATCAGGGAAGTAGGATAGTGAGTAATCCATTGTTGTGTATTCTGAGTCAATCATCAACATTTACTTCTCATCACCTTCGTCAAATCATCACCCGTGATGATCTCCCTTTTCATTGATTGTGTCTCTTCTCATCAGCTTCGTAAAATTATCACCCGTGATGATCTCTTTTCTTTGATTGCACCCGTTCTCATGAATTTCATCAAAGCATCGCCCGTGATGATCTCCCTTTTTGTTGATTCTAGTCGATATACACACTCTTCATACCATCTTGTATAGTACTATACACTGACAGGCACTCATAGGCTCAAAGAGAAGGTTTCAAAAGACACCACACAGTCAGAAAAGGAGAGGAGTTTACAGATAATGAGATTGATGCGAATGATTTATAGGAGTTGGGAGAAGGGGAATACGAGTAGGGAGAAGATCAGTACTGGATAACCAAGGTCCCACCTCATCTCGTTGTTGATATTTGAATTGTTGCAAATCATGTATGTGATGATACCTGCCGGGAGGCTCTACCATGATATGATGTGTGATTTTATCCTTCAATCGTTCTATTCTCTATGGTGTTAACTGCTTGTTAACTGCTTGTTTGATCTTTTTTTAGATTCCAATTGGAACTAAGTATGGGGTGTGGTGCTTGGCAGTTGAGCCTTGAGCAAGCTTGCGGAATCTATTTAGTCTCTTGTTATGAAAGATTGTCCTGAAACGATATAGAAAGAACGATCTTGTCTCGATTCGGTGGTAATGATTTGATCGAAGTGTTTGCGAACTTGTAGCATAGTTTGAAAGTCCAAAATATAAAGGACATACTTCTCCACATATGTTTCTCTCCCACAAACACCTCTACCTCGTTGTTTAGTCTTCGATGCAGTCTCGACCTCTCTCTGAAGCCGATCTCACGATTATTAAAAGTTACTTCAGAGAGGTAGCAATATCTTTTCTATTGTATGGCGTTTACGCAACACTCGCCCTTACAGCCATCTGTTTAGTACTGTGCGTAGACTGAGAACCCGCTCCTTCAATCAAGACATTATGCCCTAATATGCTTCCACATTACAATGGCTACCAATTAGGTTTAAAAAGGCCTCTGGATCAAATATCACGGCTTTATTGCCCCTTCTCACAGGACTTATGCTTTTGAGCAGCTTAGTTGATACTGTCTTCAGACTGGAGGCTTTCACCATCCAGCTCCCATCACTGAGTTTTAATCCGCCAGACTCTGAAAAGTTGAACACAGTATTCACAGGGATAAACATTGTCGAGACTTTTACTGACAGGCTCAATGTAGGATCCTTTGTTCAATGTATGTTTCATAGTAGATCACTCATTGACCTGTTAGTATATCATCAGTGATGGGATTGTGGTGTGGAGAGCATGGATCATGTTCCCCGAGAGTCATGTTGTCAAACTGACACTATTGTTCTGCATGGTTGGCTCCTTCAGTGAGTATATGCCCTAGGTGTATTCTCACAAGTTTTAACTTCATTTCAATCAGCTGCAGGTTTTGTAGATGCAGGGCTTGTTGCAGCATCAATAGTGAAAGATCTGGGAGATAACCCAACATCCTACGTCTTGATCTTGGGCCTTCCACTTTTGTTCACAAATATGATTGCTACTCTGCTCATTGGGTATAAGACATGGTGAGGTCATCAAAGCAAGATCTTTGATAAAACTTGGATATTGAGTAATTCTACAGGCATCATTACCAAGATGTTAAAAAGAATCTGAGCAATAGTGGCACATCATCCAGGAGGGTACAAAAAGTTCTATTACTGTTGATTGAATCTGGATCAATGTATTGTATATTGTGGGTAAGTAAAAGAATAATTGTGATTTTTTTTATTTTGACCAACATGAAGTGCAGATAGTTAATATCATGATAGTATTCAAATATGGTGAAGAAAGTACTATAAACGAATGCTGGAATGCAGCATTACCAGAGCTTTCAGTGAGCTCTATACGCTCTTTCCAAAACTATGTAATATTAATGCTAAAATTCACAGGCTTTATACCCAGTTCTTATCATTGTCATAGCAGCAGCTGAAAATGCCAAGCCTACCACCATTGATGAAATGTCTTTATCACAATCAATTCGGTTTGCTTCAGGTCAAGCAAGTAGTTCTGAGGGGCACAGGTCAATGACAGAATCCCAATCTAATGCACTTGGGACTACAACATTATTGGAAGCAGAGGCTGCAGAGCATACAGAAGGAAATCTAACTTGACTTGTACGACATAGTCTCTCTTTCTATATGAGAACTATTTTTAATTGTATGACTATATTTTGTTCTTCTTGAATACCTTTTCTTTAATAAGGCCTGGGTGTCATATTTATATATTTATTCAGTTCAGTAATCTAAGTGTGTTTTATAATTCTATAGAAGGCCGACAAATCTATATCCAGCATGCTGGAACCACTTGTCTAAAATACAAAGGAGTCAGGACTGGAGTCCAGTACTGACTATGGGAGCTCAGTGAATCAAAATGGATCTATTGGACTTGAACCAGTACGTACTCGCACTAAATTAACAACACTCGGTGCTTCACAGAGACTGCGGAGTCATAGCAGTACAACGATATTGGAGACTCAAAGGTTGAACGTGAACACCGATCAAACAACTCAGAACCTAGACAACCCGATATTTTTGGTCCAGAAACAGATCTTCATTGTATAAGTACCACAGGTGTGGAGCGGCACCATCGAATGTTTTGTCAGTCTATACAATCGCAAGATATTAAGACGAAAGAAAATCAAACATACCACCAAACATAGAGTCTTTATTGTCGTCCGCCCGATATGTACAAAACTTCGGACTTCTTTATGGACAAGATCGTAAAGGGTAGTGCGTTTGCCGTGATGCCACAAGACAACAACGTGAATGGACGGGGTGCCCTCCAACTACACTCAGTAACAAATACTAGCCAGTTCAATCCTTTGTAGAAGACAAGAAGATGGGTCTTCTAAATGTGGTTAAGGACAGTGGGGAATCAAGATATGGACATTCTAATCCACCTTCCATTGAGCAATTAATTGACAGGAAGATTGGAACAGCTCTCTTGTGTCCAAAAATAGGGAAAAAATAGGGGAAGATGTCCTGATGAAGGATACGACCAAACCAACATATTATTTTTATGTGATATACTCAAGAACAAGTCAGCGCGAAAACAGTATACAAGACGGCGATGGGGACTATGGTGACTTCGCTGTCCCATCAGATCATAGGAGTTAGTCCCACGGTGTTCAAGATGATACCAGAAAGTAAGTACCCAAATAAGCCTCAAAACCTAAGGAGGGAGTATATGAATAAAGATGGGGAAAACTTGAAACGGTAGAGAGCCACGATTCTGGTCCAGAAGTGGTGTGGGGATGAGCACTGGAGGAGGAACCTATTGGCCGGGCAAGGTTGCACAACCATGTTCAAGCTCCAAGGCGTTAGTGGAATCGGACTTAGAATTGAACTCGTTTTCTGACTGGATAACTTCTCTCGCCGGGCGGTTTCTATTAAAAAATGAAGAATAGTATCTATGTTATATGATTTCCATAGTCTTGTGATTGAATAAAAGGGCGGACACCAACGACCGAAGTGGTCGAGGAAGCCGCACATTTCATCCCAACGTTGTCTGATGCACAACGCCGTTACAACGAAGGCACACGACAAGGCTTGAATGTATCCAGAAGCCATTCCAATTCACCGGTCAAATCGGAATGGAACGATGGCAGGAAAACGCTGCTTCACTGACCGACGATTCTATGAGAGCTCCGCCGTCGCTTGCTTCCTTTTTCCGAACCTTCGGTTCAGGGTCCAGAGCCCAGGTCATTCCCTTCGCGTTCCTCCACTCTGCTGAACCTTCCCGTCTGATTCTAATCCCAACCGTGTCCGATTGACCAACGGTTGTCTGGAAGGCTTCTGTTTTCTTCAAGAGACTGTGGAGTAGAGCCCCATTGGATGTGTTTTCTGCGGAGACTTTGGGAATTCTGACGATGAGAACCTTATCGATCCCGAAGCTGGATAGAAAGATACTACCTACTGTAGTAAGATCAATATCAATATGCGTTGTGTATACAAGTAAATTCATTTGATACAAGGTACAAAAAGTAGTCAAGTATATCACATTTCAATACATAGAGAGTCGGCGAAAGAGGTGGTACCAGTCCCTGAATGATCTGATGTGCTTGGCCCTTGACTTGAGTCGATGCCGGATCAAGAAAGGGACAGGATGCGGCTGTGCCAAGGGTTGGCTTTTGCCTTTGGGACAAACAAACGAGTTTTCAGTGACATCATCGGTTTTTGAAATTTGTCGTTCTTCGTCTGCCCACTTCTGAGCCTTCCCGTCCGATTCTGTTCCTCAGTGCCAGGGACACTCGGTCTCCCAAGCTCCACACAGATCTCCTACACCAAGTGCATTTCATATGACGTAATTTCGAACCCGGCGTGTCTGACAGCAGTCTTTGGAACGCATCTGTTTTCCTCAATACGTCGTGGAATACAGCCCCACTGGATGAGTTTTACGTGGAGGCTTTGGAAAAAGTACGCCGATGATGAGAATGCTATCAATCCCGAAGCAGAGAGGAAGCTGGTTAGAAGGATTGATAGGTTAATTATACCTTGGTGTGTTCTAGTTGTATATTCATCACTGCGTTAGTGGTTAATGCGATTTTTTGGCCGTATGTTTATATGTCCTATCTGCGTCAAACCTATACTCCCTAGAAGGCCACCTATCCATCATATGCACGCTTTAGTATGTCAGCAAAACGACCCTGGTTTCCGCTGCGATATTTGGGACCAAAGCCGATCTACATCTCCAATTCCAAGTACCGCCAGTGCGTTCTTGTACCCGTCGAGGTCAGCACTACCTCTTGAATGACAGTCTTATATCCGTGGACACATTCCCCTGGTTATCTTCTTTCTACCCTCGTGTGGGGTCCATTTTCCACCTTGCTTATGCAAAAGACTTCGATGTGCTATCACTACATCTACTGTGTGGGTTTTTTCTTGATATATGCGTGTTTCTCTTCTCGACTCATCATAACAAAGGTCTCCGGACTTGCAGGGCACAAGCCAGTTCTTGTAATTGTCCAGAACCCGCTGTATATTCCCAAGTTGCTTTCGAAGTGGTAGCTGATCCGGATCGTCTCTCCCATGTTACTTCCTCTGAATCGAGTGGATCCTTGTCAATCGCCGTCATGAACTTTTCAAGTAGCCTTCTCGCATATGCATATATCTGCTTGATACCTCGCAAATGGGCTCGAACTTGCCAGTGGTGGGCTGTTGGGTCATGATTAGCTATATCAGAGGTGACTTATCGAGTTGCAAATATGAGTGCGGTTTCACTATCAGACCCTTTTTTAGATTTACTATTCTCAAAATGCACCGGATACCAGCTCAGGATTTGTACCAAGCTTGTGCCAGTGTGGAATTGTACAGACTTCCTTACTCTTATACTGCTGAGACTATATTCTGTTAGACCAAATTGGTTATCACGGGACGAGAGGTGGGATTAAAGAATGCTCATTTGTCTCACAAGTATATCTGCATCCTCTTTACGCTCTTCACTATCACCGAAACACTCAACTTGGTTTGCTGCTCACTCCTCACACGCTTCCACTGATGGACTGATCCGACTGGATCATACCAAGCGTCATTTGCTCTAAAGTTTAATTACGAGCGATACGGTAGGACAAACGAAGAAGTAAAGTTGACAAGTGGGATTCATTCGGGTCAGGGCTTGAATATATGCATGGGGAACATTAGGTCCCCTTTCTTTCGCCCTTGGTTGGAAGATCCTCAAAAGGAGAGGACCTTCAAACTAATTTCGATGGTACACGACGGTTTGTTTTGACTATTAGGCCCTTTTTTGTACCGCTCTCAAGATGCACCTGAGTACTGTCTCGGACTCAGAATCGGTGTTGCAGTAATTGTATGTTGATACACCATGAATAGGGGTTGAGTACGATCGGTTACTCGCGACATGTACTTACCGGTTACTTACCGGTTACTTTTTCTTTTCTCTTTGTCTCATTTAGTATATATATACGATAGATACTAATACACACCTCTGTCTTCGATACTACGAAGCAGAGGTGAGCCACTTGTTTCTTATTTCTCATTTCTCATTATACTCATATACCTAGATTTATATTTGTGCTACTTTTATCTAGGTATTTACGTCTGTCTTCGATACTACGAAGCAGAGATTTATATTTGTGCTACTTTTATCTAGGTTCGAATTCTAACAGGTTATGGGCTGTTATGTCGTTTGAATCAAACTCGACGTTAGAATTCGACCCACAGATCAAGTGCAACCGTAGTCTCTTTCAGCATTTTATTGCTAGTCGTCATTTTTCTTTGTCCGCGCACTTTTTACGTGCATGACCGATTCCACCGAGTACACTCGTCCTTCAAGTCCAGTGTCTATTGTATCGGACCCTACGTTTGGCCCATTGCCTCCACCACCTCCACCACCACCTCCAGACCGTAAAGATATGTCTACTATGTCGTCCGACACTACTCGGCCTTCCGTCTCGATTATTACCCTTAATACATCTTTATTCAAACACGACTCTTTGTCCAAGGACCTGAATCATTTTTCCTCATGGAAACGCCAGGTCATTCAAACATTACGAATGAATCAGGGTGCGGACGGATATCTCGATGGCCGTATCCTACCTCCGAACAAAGAAACCGAACCCCGTGCATACAGCAATTGGAACGCAAATAACGGGAGTATTCTCGGCTTTATGGGTCTGGTTATTGACGATGCGGAACAGGAAGTTATTGAGGAAGCGAAGACTGCCGAGGCTGCTTGGAAAATCCTTGTACAGCGTCATGCTCAGGAAGGGCCTGTCAAACAAGTCCAACTCATTCAAGAGGCACTCAGTGTCCGATATTCCTCATCCGAAAAATACTCGACCACTTCCTCGAAGCTCACTACCCTCAATAAACGTATCTGGGACATGGGCTCACTCTCTTCGGAACTTTTCCTATGTATTATTATGATCAATTTGATGTCTAATGTACCTGAACTCTGCGCAACTCGCGAGAACGTTGCACAGCAATTTGCCCAATCTGATGGGACTGACCCCGACCTTAACCGACATCGCTTTGTCGACTCAAAGTTCTCAAGAATCGGGTCCTCGCCGCCCGAAATGCACCGTTCCAGGATGTCCTAGGCCTATAGGTCATACAAAGGACTGGTGTGTGTCGCCAGGAGGAGGTATGGCCGGAAAAACGATTGCAGAATCGAGGGAGGCTCGTCTAAAGAAAAGGGAGAAGAAAGGAGGAGCATCGGCGGAGGCGAAGAAACCTAATTTCCATGTTGTCGAGAGTAATGGCCAAGCCTACATTATTAATGTCGACACCAACACGATCCTCCGTACCATTCCTTTGGGTTCTACTACTCCTTCCAATCCTACCTCCGATTTTGCCGGCCTCGCATGTGATTCTGTTGAATCAATCGATCCTTCCACAATATCCGAACCAGAACGTGCAGAATACGAGGGTTGGTTAGCCTTAGAGGAAGTGAGAGCATCGGTGGACTGGAATGAGAGGAGGAGAGAAATTGACTTTGCAGGAATTACCTGCGAACCTTTGAATCAGGGAACTCGTACTAAAATATCCCTTACCCAATTCCCTTTCATTTTAGACAGTGGTGCTACCACTCACATTTCTCCTGACCGCACCGACTTCTTAATCCTTCGTCCCATTCCTCCTCGATCCATCAAAGGTGTAGGAGGATTGTCAATCACCGCATATGGGATAGGAGATGTGAAACTACGTGTCGGAAAATCCGCATATATCACCCTGCATGACTCTATGTTCCTGAATCTACAGTTCGTCTTATTTCCATCGGCGCGCTATCTGTCCATTCAAAAATCGTCACACACTTTGACGATAATGGCGCTTGGATTACTCCGAAAAACAGCGCACTTATCCTTGCCCGAGGAACTTTACGTTCTAACCATCTGTATGATCTTACTATTCATGCAGAGGCAGAACACGCTTATTTGTCTCGAGACCCACCTACAAGCACATGGCACAAGCGTCTTGGCCATCCGTATGAACAAATCATATTTGACATGGCCAAGAAAAACTCAGTCGAAGGTATGCCAATCGATCTATCCAGCTTCAACACGCATTCTAAATGTTGTTCCTGCATTCTTGGGAAACAGACTTCCAGTCCATTGCCAAAGAAGCGTGAAGATGATCGTAGGGCTACCTGTAGACTAGAGAAAGTGTTTGTAGACTTATCGGGTCCCCAAGCTGTACGTTCCCGAACAGGGAACTATTATATTATGGATATAATAGATGACTATTCCAGTCACCCGTGGTCTATTCCCTTAACCGGAAAGGACAAAGCGTTTGAACCCCTGAAAGCGTGGGTAGAGGCAAGGGAACGAGAGACGAACCTTAAGGTCAAAATCATTCAGATAGACAACGGAGAATTGAAATCAGAAGAGATGGCGAATTGGTGTATATCGAAAAGGTATTTCTCTTCGATTCACCGCGCCATATACTTCCGCGATGAACGGACGTGTTGAACGCCTCCACCGTACTCTTATGAACAAGACTCGGACTATGCTAATAGCAGCAAACCTGCCGGATTTTCTATGGGATGAGATATACCTTACAGCATCGCATCTCCATTCATTAACCACAACGAAATCACTTAATGGCAAGACGCCAGCCGAACTGTGGACCAAGAGAAAACCAAATTTATCCCACCTTCGTGAGATTGGTTTTCAAGCTTTTGTCTTAATAAAGACGAATAATCCCAAGATCTTTCCAAGATCTATCGAATGCGTCCTTGTCGGGTATGAGCCAAATTCAAAGGCATACCGCTGCTATCATAGGAAGAGTCATAAGATCCTCTCGTCTTATCATGTTCAGTTCATCGAAAGTCATCAAGTTCCGTCCCCCATTCATCCAAATCCATTACCTGCCCCTCAACCGCCAACTCCTAAAGTTGACTCCCGCCGTTTATCCCAAACAAATGAAGAGGATGACGTAGTTGATCCGGTACCTGACCAACCTTCCGATCAACCCATTATTGGTGATCCGCCGTTTCTATTAGATCCAGTCAATCAACGATCTATACCGAAGCCAGTAATTCAACAAGCGCCAGAACCCCGGCGATCATCGAGACTAACCGAAAGGAGTAATCCGGAATTCGATGGCCGTACCCAACATCAAAA
>ML179178.1:1416-38370 GCA_004369135.1 Dendrothele bispora CBS 962.96 | reverse complement strand
GCACTATGGCTCACCATGGTTCACCATGGCGCACCATGGCGCACTGTGGTTCACTGTGGTTCGCACTACAGTCGCGTTTTTTTATTTTTTGTCCGGTATGGGCACCGAAAACGGGCACCCATAACTACCTCACGTTGCACTTTTCAAGAGAACATAACCAATGTTGCTGGTGATTACTATATAAACCAGATAGTCGATTCCGAGGATCAAATTGTCTCGCATGTTGTACGTGGAGAGTCAATTTTTGACGAGGTCGGTTTCTTCCACGGTCTTTACAGCTGTTCCTGCAAGCAATGGTAATCGCTACGCCTGCGGCATTTTTGTAAATGTGTAACTTGTAGGCTCTCTGTTACCGTATATAGAGAGCTCCACACGGAGTCACCACGCGATGAAATGTGATTCCATATGGTAGCTGACGCCTACAGGTTACACATTTAAAAAAATTCGGGTGTAGCGGATTGCCATTACTCACAGGAACGGCTGTCACTGTGATGGCCACATTCTTTTGTCGGCCATGTGAACATTATCTATTCTCAAAGGAAGATGGACCACAAAGAAAGTTCCCTTAGAACATAAGCACATGCGGAAGAATTGGATCAACACCGCCGACTTCTGATAAGTTTTATAATGGGCATATGCATGGATGCTGTTGTATACGATCCACTTGATGGATTACACCATCTTATTTCGACTGAGTCCTTTTCTTTACTTCTAGAATTGTATATACCTTGAGCCTCAGGATTCTAAGTTACCAACACATCTCACTCAATGAACAAAAGTATGATAACATTAAAATTTTCTGGTGCTTGTACGATAGACTCCAGAGAGACATTCCAGAGATCCAAGAATACTAGTCCTTGTCCGGCAGCGCAGAAATAGTACTAATTCCAAGATGGCTGGGTACGAGACTAAAGAATACTAATAGCCTTTTGACACCAAAAAGTATAAGTGTTGTAGGAAGCCAGCTGACTTGTTCAATACAATGTCAGGCACTCGCTCCAAAGTCTTAGAACATTCGATGGCAGTGCGAATTCCTCGTGTTGTGAGATATATCAAACATGGCTCCCTGCAAAACTCAGCGCTCATCTTCCTTTCCACCCTCTCATACACCTCAGCCTAGGGATACCCAACTAATGTCTAGGTCTTTTTACAAGAATGCCAGAAATTGCTCTTTCAAGGGAGAGATATTCAATGTTGCCGGTAACTTGAATTATATAAGCCAGAGGGTTGATTCCGGATCCGAGAGTCAAATTGTCTTGCACGGTGCATTTGGAGAGTCGATTTTTGACGAGGTCAGGTTCACATTCTTGGATATCTATATGCAGTTCACTTAAGAGCAATATGATCTTCACTCGCAGTATGAGAATGTACGCCAGTGTGATATGCGACTTTTACAACAGCTATCAGAGATCGATAAGGAGCCACAACCATGGGAACCAGAGAGATTGAAGTATACAACGACCACTTACAAGATTGACTTGATTGGTCGTGCGGCTGGTGCTTTAACTCACTGCATAGCTGTGCGTTACACCGGAAAAGATGCTTATCCTGTATGTCTCTCATGTTTCTCAAGATAAGTGAACACTCAAAATAAGATTGCTTTTGCAGGCATGGGAGCAAGACTTTTTGCAATATTCCAAACAGTACAATTCTTATCTCACTTTCCTTTCACCTTCTTGTTCACAAATTTGCTTGTTGAAATACTCTAGGCATCCAAATCTTCATCAGCAAATCACCCCCTTTGGTAGTGAGGTTTTTGGGGTTGCAGAGGTTTTTGTGACAGTCCACAACCGTGCAACCTCACAACCTCATAACCGAATTCTTAGTCTCAGTCAAGATAAACTGTAAGAAGGACTATTTTGTTGAATAAAAGTTCAAGAACATAAAAGACTCCCAAGTTGCAACGGTTGCGAGGTCAATGCGAGGTTGCAAAAGACCGAAAAATCACACAATTAATGCAGGTTCCAGAATCTTTGATTCAGGTTGCCAGGTTGCAGAAAAATGGCCGGTCCGGGGTTGCACAGGGTTGTACAACAGTTGCCAACCAAAGTCTGAAAATGTTGATGTTGTTCATCTGTTTGGATTTAATTGACAGAAATCAAGTCTAGCTTTAATTTTCTGTGATGGTCAGTGGGATTTATATAATTACTGGGGTGGCATTGATTGACTTTTCCTAACATTGCAGATGTTGTTCCATTGATGCAAGTCTGGGAAGATTGTTCCCCAATTGTCAAGTGGTATATTCACCACCGCTTTGTGTGTCATTTTCTCCCGGCAACTCCAAGTTTTTATATCTCATTTTAGATTCCTTAGCTTTTGGCAAAGATAGAAATCTTCTGGAAATTTTCCAAATTCCTTGATGTCAGACTTAAGTTTTCTTGTGCTGCAAATGGCGTTCATTGTCTAATATTAATATTTTTTCATAGGAAAATGCATTCATTCGACGTGATACAGGAATGATTTGTTTTGGTTCACAAGGACCATCCAACGAATGGCCATTGAATCTTCTATCTTATGCATTTATCAGTGGGACTCCAGGCATATCATTACCTTTCAGCTTATATTCTGATGAAGCTGGTCTTAAAGAGTATTTATTGAGAATGTTGGGACAGAAACACCCTCTAGTATTGGTTCCACCATTCATGAAGATATCTTATGATTCATATTCTCTCGATGATTTTACATCAACTGAGGCCATGACGAGCTCAGACAAAAGCTTTTTGGGTCATTCAAAGACATGAATCAGTCATATTCATATACATTGGAGCCCTGGAGATGTGATTATAATGGTAACAATGGAAAATTACCTGGGACTCGGTGGACTCGGTGGGTCACTAAAATATTATGAATGAGAATTAGTATTAGGACTAACTTTTTAACTGGGACACCAAAATTATGCTTTAGGTTTTACTATGAGAGTTGCATTGAAAAGGGATTTCGGCTCAATGTCGATTGTAGCCCTGAAGCCACTCAACGAATATGCAATGCTCAGTGGCTCCATCAGAAACAATATTATCTTAATGTGGTCAATGAAGATGCATTTGACCAATTTGGTAAAGAGATTTCATTCCTGAAAAAAGATCGGTTAGAACAGGTGTAATCATCTCATCGAGTTTTCGCCTCGAAAATAGCACCTGTGTGGTTGGGCATCCGGTAGTCATGCCAAGGGATATTTTTCTGTTCATTGCACCATTGACCCTCAATAGATGCCCTGAAAGTGGTTCAATTGAAGTAAGATGGTTGGCAAGTGGAAGATGCCATTATTTCTGGTCGTTTGACCCATCTGGGTCTACCCCATTATCAAGGAGAGTCTGCAATGTTTTAGGACTTCCGAACTACAGGACATGTGTTATTCCTGTGGTACCCTATGTTTTCGATTATCGGCATGAAGCCGCCAAGTATATACAAGAGATTCAAGGATTTGATCCCTTGACGCAAGATTTCACTCGAGCCTGTGGACTTCCACTGGTTGAGACACTATCAGAATTACGAGGCCGACTGAAAGGAGGACTCGTCCTTACTTATTCCCGTCGTCGCTTAGCGCATTGTGTGGAAATCCATTTGGCATATCAAAATCTTATCTCACAGCCGGCTCTTCTTCGGAATGACACACCACGGCATTCTGGCAACTAACCTTGCTGACAATTTACGGCCTCGTTCCTTCCACACGCAGCGATGGCCCATACCCTTAATTACATTTCCTTGTCTTTGCTCAGACATTGCTTGACACTCTCAACATTTGCCCAAAAAATCTGGAATAAACTAGGGAAGGGCTTTTGAGCCCTATGTATCAAATGGTATATTCTTTTTAAATGATAGGATCAAGGACCAAAGCCCAACATCCTAATTTTAGCTGCAGTTACATATCCTTATCCACATATTAGCTAAAAAAGAATACTTAACTGGTATGAATAAAACAAGTTACTAGCATGGTGAAACCACTTGTACTTAATGCGAGGAAGGAAAAAATTACCAGCGTATAGACAAAACAAAGTACTGGCATACGGACGAAACAACTTGAAACGATTTCAAAGAAATTGGAAAAAAACAATTTACTGTCAACATATAGAGAGAAATTCCCAGTGTAAGTGTAAACGAAACAAATCAAAAAAGTGAAAAGAATGTCCTCAGGGGCTTTGTCAACGGATGCACGTGTAGTCCTCCTCTCCTCGGTCGGAATCGGGGATTTGAGTGGCGTGGAAGACTTTCCCAGAATATCCCGGATGAGACGACTCCGTTTCCTAATACAATTAAATATCAAAGGTCATATAAACTTCTAAATTTGGGTTTCTGCTGTAGCGTGGGTGATATTCTGTCATATTTTTCCTAAAGAACACCGGATGAGTGTGGCATTGCATTCGAGTTCGACAGTCCCTCCTCCTCTCTTCGTTCGGAGGTAGTTCGGATCACACATCGCTCACACTGTCCATGTGACTGCAAGCTGACAGACAGCATCTATTAATTTAAATAAACTCAATTCAGTAATTTTTTTATAAATCACAAACGAGGCAGAAATAAGGTTCTCCAGCTCGAATTAAGGTTCTGGACGGTACAATATGACATTCTCACGTGCAGTTGGATAACTTTCGTCTTCTTGTCTAAGGCACACTTCAGCACTAGATCGGCACACAGCTCATACTCGTTCAAGCCTTCACATTTTGACTATGTCTGATTCTCTTGGAAATGTTGACACCAGTTTTGATCCTGTGGAAAGTCTGGACAGTCCGGATACCGTGTCCAGGGTTCCAGGAATAGGTTCTGGTAGACACATGCCAGGACCATTCAAAGCTAAGATTCCCAAGAATGCCACTGGCAACTTGAAGATCTATTCTTATATAAGTGATCGCATGGTAGAAGGCAAGTTTTTGAATAGTCCATTATTATCCCTGGCTAAAGCCATTACAGGCCAGAATGAAAATGGACAAGTGAGCTCAGGTGACATCAAAGACCCTTTTGTGCTTCTAATGGCTTGTACATTTGTGCATTTGGAAGGAAACCAAAGACAGGGTTCCTTCAAGTGTTCAACATCAGGAAAACAGCCCAAAGATAATGCCCAGGAATGATCAAAAATTATTCAGAATTGTTGATCATTACGGCCATTAGTGGATTATTGGAATTATCAATAATTATTGAGAATTCTATAGCCCCCTTCCATAATTATGAAAACATTATCAAGAGTTATGATGGATTAGTTGGCATTCATCACACCTTATGATGACTTACAATGACTTATGAAGTACTTCATTTGTTCCTTGATGCACATATAAAGTTACAATTGATGAAAATGTCATATTCAGACTACATCTACATGCATCTAGATTAGGTAACATAACTAATTATCTATTGGGTACTTAAACAAGGTACGGAGATGTGTTCGAGCCCCTGGATCATGAGGACAAATGTAAAAGAAAGGGGTATGAGAGGCAGAGCTGGAGATATGTACAGTAAAAGGGGGGAAAAGAAGGGAAAGAGAGAGTGCAAGAACACGTACAAATGAGCTGAAACAGTGCATACAACTGAGTAACATAGAACAAAAAGACTACGAGCGAGTAAGTCCAGTGGGGATGTAGCGAAAACCTACCTAAACATGAAAGAATCAGAATAGCGGTTGTAATCTAAAAGTCAAGCACGTACCTGGGGTATCGAGAGATTGGTTGGTCGGCTGAAATTGAAGAGCCCAATGTGAAGCATCAATTAACTGGAGAAAAGTAAGAAAGGGAACGTACCAGGATATACTATTACTCACAGATGTATCTATCCACCACCATGACTGTCCAACAACATTCTAATGCCCATAGAGTGCAAACCAATGGGCCGTACTTCGGAATGAACACATATAATGGTACTACGCACCAATGATAAATTTGCAACATGATGGGAATGGATTTTGGTAGCGCAGGAGTTGGAGTGAAGCAGGAGGCAGTGGGAGCGAAGCAAGAAAAAGTGGGAGCGAGGCAAGAGAAAGTGGGAGCGAGGCAAGAGAAAGTGGGAGCGAGGCAAGAGGAAGTGGGGAAAGTCAAGAAAGGACACGCATACAAGTTCAACTTGCAGAAGTTGATCAACAAAGATTTGGAGCTCCGCTCAAACTATCCACGTGATCGCGTCAGCTGCGAAATCATGAGGCCTAGTGCTGCCGCCATTCGGCCCATTCCATTCCGAATTGATGGCAAATGGCTTCATAGAGTTTCATTCGTTACATTAGAGTCTGAAATGATCAATCTGTGAGGCGGGAGTTTACAAAGGAATTGATGTGTCTATTTGGCGTTGATTTTTCCCGGCCCGGTAACAGCCGATGACCTCGTTAATTGCGCATGCGTGTTGCGCATTGGCTCACTTTTCTTCATTTTGCCTACCAGTCTCTTTTTCCAAATTCTCGCACCCAGGCTTTATACAATGTATAATAACCACTGTAGGGCCTGCTGGTGCGGCACTGCCCGCTACCTCAACACCGGTCCCTACATAAGCAATTCTAAAGCAGTAAACAATTAATCGCGGATGAGTAAAGAAAACTGTAACACATATCAAACCGTAAACCACATCTGGATTTCCCCCCGTCATTAAAACTGTAAGCCATATTTTTATCAAACGAGCAACAAACATATTTATCAAAACACCGAATAATCTTAAAGCAGTAAACAATATATCGCGTATACCCAATTCACTGTGGGAGTAGAAAAGGTTGAATTTCAACCTGTGAACCCGACCTCTGGATGGTCAGTAATGATCCCATAATAGGGTGATTTGTAGGCTGATCATCAACCTGACTGTGTTAGGTTGAAATCAAACCTATTTTGACGGAAATCACCTCTAGACATTTCGGCAAATCTAGCAAATCTAGGGTGAGAACCACCCTATATTAGGTTGTTATCCATCCTATCTGAAGCTCACACAGACAAATAATTATATCCACACCAACGACTCTCGAGACATACTGAACAATGAATATTATATTATTATATATACACAATGATACATCATACTATAGAACAACTCAACTTTATGACTTAACTTTATGCGCACTTCATTATTTACGACGTACCTTACACTTACTAAATCTCACTGACTCACTCTACTATAACCTCACGCACGTGTACATGAACATGTGCTGATAAGTAGTGCCATTAACACTTTTATTTGTGTAGAGCTCACGGGGTGGGCATTTGTAAGCTGAAATCAACCTAAGAAATCAACCTACCTGTTAATCAAACTTATCAACCTGATTATCAACTTATTTTAGGATACAAGGAAAGGTCACAATTCAACTCACGAAAATAGGTGAAATGGGAATCAACCTAACATTACCTGCAAACAGGTTGAAAGTTCCTTTTCAGCCCGAAAAAGGTTGAATACCAACCTGGTTTGCGTTCACAGTGATTGTAAACCCCATCTGGATCTGCCTTCTGTCATTAGAACCGCAAGCCACTTCTTTATCAAACGAGCAACAAATATATCTATCAAACCACCAAAAACGGGACTCGCACGGTAAGACCCACTACTTAAGGTAGCGGGAATAATACAAAGCCAGTACATATGTATCATTGATCCAATTTTGTATAAATTGTATGACTGAGAGTATGGCCGCAAGCGGCAAGGACTGAATCTTTTTGTGAGTATCCATGGCCAGTCTTAATAAGTATTGTACAAAGCACTCATTGAATAATGTTATCGTGCAGCAGCACCACACGGATTTCAATACCAAGGAGATAACACATGACCAGCAATGAATCTGAATACTTACTTTGGTGGGTAGCAAGCAGCATGAATTGTTTACATCTGAATAATCAGTAAAATGAGACCACAAATATGGATTACAAACTGAAGATTAAGTCAACTTTGGTCCCTCGGCTGCAGATTGGGCATCAGAAAGGAATAGGGTCTGCACTTCTGTACAGCTATGAATGGTGGATGTGAGGCTTCTATCAGAATGGCTGACAATTATTGATAGTTATTGATAATTGCTTATAACTTGTTATAGGAAAAGGGTTTAACTTTGTTTTGTACATTACTTAGATTTGCTGTACAAGCTGTTCAACCTTGTCAGGAAAGCAATTTTGCCTTCATCCAGAGACTGGTGTCATTTACTAAGAGAATAGGATACATTTCATATATTTCAGAGTGCAATTGAACTTCATGATATCAAAGATTGTTTGACAAGCCTGGACCTAGATGATCAAGAACTTAGGCCTAATTCAAGTAATTGCTCACTAATACTTCATAATTATGAATGAAAGATTAGAGTGCTCAAGAATTACTGATAATTATGAGAGTTGTCTGGCTTATCTGGAATTCTTTGACATTATCAATACATTATCAAAAATTATCTTTGTGCAGTTTTCCTGATGAATGTCTTCAATGTCATCAAACTCATGAATTGGGCATATACTAATTCTTGCATTTTAGGTACTCAACAGTTAGGATTCAGTCCATTCCAGGGAGCCTCATACAATGATTTTTCAAATGCAAACATTGCAAATGCTGGAAGGGATATTGTCCAAAATATCTACAGTATGAACTACTTTTACCATAATTTTTAATTATCTCAATTTGCATACCAGGTGAAAGTGAAGATGCATTCTTGAAAGAAAGACTCAATCCAATTTTGAACCCAGCAAGAAAACTTGACACATGCATGGATGGTACTCGCCAGAAGCTATTGAATGATGTTTGTGGCTGGGCAATTGACTCTCAAAATACTTTTGCTTGGATTTGTGGCATTGCTGGAACTGGGAAAAGTGCTATTGCAGTAACTCTGGCTGATAAATTCCGCAAGATGCAGGATGAAGTTACACTTGCACTGACTTTTCATTGTGTTAAAGGCCAAGAAACTGACAAGCTTTCTCTGTTGGTGCCTACAATTTGTTATCAGCTGGCTAAAATATATCCAGGATACCAAAAGGCTTTGGTGAATATATTCAAAAAGGACCAGTCCCTGAATGGGTCAGGGCTACCTCTGTCACAACAGGTTGAACAATTCTGGGATGCACCACTTTTCCAAAAACCATCAGGCAAAAGAGTCCTTATCATAATTGATGGTCTTGATGAGTGGGGAACAGAATCAGACCAGGAGGTGTTAATTCAAGGTATAACTAGTCTCATCAGTCATGTTCAAGGACTAGTGGTTATCATTACCAGCCGCCCTCTGAATACTGAAAGGATGACAGAGACAGTAGGAAAAGTGAGAAAATTTGATCTCACAAGTAGCTATGATGCAACTGCAGATATCAGATTACTAGTGGAGAAATCTCTTGAGACTGTGAATGATCTGGAAAACATAAATAAACTAGTCACCAAAGCTGGGGGGCTATTTATTTGGATTAAAGTTGCTTTGGAATTCATAAAAGACAGTATGGATGAGGAGGAAGCAATTGTACGATTGATTAATACCGGGGGAGATGATAAGGATATCATTAATCCATATAGAGGGCTTGATGAACTTTATAAGATAGTGCTGGAGAACCATTTTGGTGGGAAGACAAATGAAGACTACTTTAAAGATGTGATTGGGGTAATCCTAGCAGCAATGGAACCTATTTCAGTTGATGTATTGGAACAAATGTTAAAGATCAAAAAAATCAAGTCAAGCACTGTCAAGAAGGTGTTGAACAATGTGAAAGCAGTGGTGTTTGACAGAAATGGAAAACTGTACTATCATTTGTCTTTTGCAGAATTTCTTGGTAGTCAAGCCAGATCAGGAAAATGGAATGTAAAACAAGACAATTCACACCTGCAGCTGGCAAACACTTGTTTGGCTATTCTGGGAAGTGAACTTAAATTCAACATTTGCTGTTTGGAAACATCATGCAAGACAAATAAGAGTGTCACCAATCCATCAGTGCAAGAGAGGGTGGCTAAATGTGTGTCAGCAGGACTACAATACAGCTGCCTTCACTGGACAGACCATATGATGGAGGCACAGGAATCAGAATCAATGAAAAAATGTGTTCTAGATTTCATAGAAAGCAAGAGAATAATATACTGGATGGAATGCTTGAGCCTTATGAGTAAAATTAATGTTATAATGTGTGGGGCTAGGAATATAAAGAATTGGGGAAATGCCAAAATGGTAAGTTATGATTAAAATTCCTTACAAATGAATAGGTTCTGATGAAACTGGGAATCGCACAGAGAAGGAGTGCAAGCAAAGTTGGTGAAGATATTGAAAGATTTATGGAGTCATTTTCCATGATAATAGCAGAGAGTACTCCTCATCTCTACATATCAGCTCTGTTATTCTCCACAAAACAGTCATTAATGACTGAGCTTAGGGAAAAGCACTTACAGAATAGCGTTAAAATTGAGGGATTACACGCACTGACAGAATCAATAAGATATACCAAAGTTTTTGAAGGAAAAATATCAGCCATAGCATATTCTCCAGATGGGAGGCATCTGGCCTCTGGGTCTGATGGTCACACTGTCAGAATATGGAACACCCAGACTGGTGAGCTAGTTGGCCAGCCTCTCCAGGGCCACACACAATGTGTCACATCAGTAGCATATTCTCCAGATGGGAGGCATATGGCCACTGGGTCTGAAGATTGCACTGTCAGAATATGGGACACTCAGACTGTTGAACAGATTGGTAATCCTCTCCAGGGCCACACACACTTGGTCAGATCAGTAGCATATTCTCCAAATGGGAGGCATGTGGCCTCTGGGTCTTATGATACCACCATCAGAATATGGGACACTCAGACTGGTGAGCAGCTTGGCCAGCCTCTCCAGGGTCACACAGAAAAGGTCACATCAGTAGCATATTCTCCAGATGGAGAACATGTGGCCTCTGGGTCTTCAGATCACACTGTTAGAATATGGGACACTCAGACTGGTGAGCAGGTTGGCCAGCCTCTCCAGGGTCACACAAGCTTGGTCAAATCAGTAGTATATTCTCCAGATGGGAGGCATGTGACCTCTGGGTCTGCAGATCACACTGTCAGAATATGGGACACTCAGACTGGTGCACAGGTTGGCCAGCCTCTTCAGGGCCACACAATGTGTGTTGAATCAGTAGCATATTCTCCAGATGGGAGGCATGTGGCCTCTGGCTCTTGGGATCACACTGTCAGAATATGGGACTCTCAGACTGGTGAACAGGTTGGCCAACCTCTCCATGGCCACACACACTGGGTCCATTCAGTGGCATATTCTCCAGATGGTAGCCAAGTGGCCTCAGGGTCTTTAGATGATACTCTAATAATATGGGACACTCACTGGCAGACTGGTCAGCAGGCTGGTCACTCAGTCCAGGGTCACATAAAGAGAGTCACATCAATAGCATATTCTCCAGATGGGAGACATGTAGCCTCTGGGTCTTATGATCACACCATCAGAACATGGGACACTCAGACTGGTGAGCAGGTTGGCCAGCCTCTCCAGGGTCACACAAACTCAGTCACATCAGTAGTGTATTCTCCAGATGGGAGACAAGTGGCCTCTGGGTCTGATGATCACACTGTCAGAATATGGGACACTCAGACTAGTGAGCAGGTTGGCCAGCCTCTCCAGGGCAGCCCTTCCTGGGTAACATCAGTAGCATATTCTCCAGATGGGAAGTATGTGGCCTCTGGGTTTTGGGATCACACTGCCAGAATATGGAACACTCAGACTGGTGAGCAGGTTGGGCAGCCTCTCCAGGGCCACACAGACTCAGTCACATCAATTGTGTATTCTCCAGATGGGAGGCATGTGACATCTGGGTGTTCAGATCACACTGTCAGAATATGGGACACTCAGACTGGTGAGCAGGTTGGCCTACCTCTCCAAGGCCACACAAAGCGGGTTGAATCAGTAGCATATTCTCCAGATGGGAGGCATGTAGCCTCTGGGTCTGCAGATCACACTGTCAGAATATGGGACTCTCAGACCAGTGAGCAGGTTGGCCAGCCTCTCCAGTGCCACACAAAATCAGTTACATCAGTAGCATATTCTCCAGATGGGAGACAAGTGGCCTCTGGGTCAAAGGATCTCACTGTCAGAATATGGGACACTCAGACTGGTGAGCAGGTTGGCCAGCCCCTCCAGGGCCACGCAGCCTCAGTTACATCAGTAGCATATTCTCCAAATGGGAGGCATGTTGCCTCTGGGTCTGATGATCACACTGTCAGAATATGGGACACTCAGTCTTGTGGTTATATTGGTGATCATCAACAGAGTTCATATGCTCATTCACCTAATGATCACTTCTGCTTTATTAACCCCCAGGGATGGCTTTGTTATTCAGATGAAAGTGATCCTTCTCTCATCCTCTGGATTCCTCCTACTTTGAGATTTGGATTTAATGATTCTAGACAGATTCTCACCATTCCAGCAGATGCTTTCAACTTCGGTGTTCAGGTTGATTGGGCTGGATTTGCTTATGACTCCAATTGGACTCAGATTTGGAATGAGGAAGGCAATTGATTGAAAGATCTGTTCTTTTTGTGCATAATATCCAAATAGACCTTTTCTTCTGCCTTCATTCAACTTGTAGTTGATCTGTAGATATGGTTTCTCACTTTCCAATCTATATTTAAGCCGTAACCTTTGAAGTATTAAGTGTGGGACCATTGAACAATTTTCAGTGCTTCACACACTGGTATGCTCTTTGTATCTTGACATATTTGAACCTCTTGCCCCATATGTAGTAGTATCAGACATGGAACAAATAAAACTGAAAACATTTTTCCAAAGTCATGGCTTTGTTTCCCCATCTTTGCTCATTAAATGATTTTCTAAGTTCTTTCAAGGTAGAATTTTCATTGAACCATGGCCAGAATTTTGGGACCCTGTGTAGGTTGGGTCTCCTTATAGCTCTTGCAATCAAGTTGCAGATCATGAATGTAACAGACCACAATTAGGCTTTGGCTGAGTTCATATGCTCATTCACCTAATGATCACTTCTGCTTTATTAACCCCCAGGGATGGCTTTGTTATTCAGATGAAAGTGATCCTTCTCTCATCCTCTGGATTCCTCCTACTTTGAGATTTGGATTTAATGATTCTAGACAGATTCTCACCATTCCAGCAGATGCTTTCAACTTCGGTGTTCAGGTTGATTGGGCTGGATTTGCTTATGACTCCAATTGGACTCAGATTTGGAATGAGGAAGGCAATTGATTGAAAGATCTGTTCTTTTTGTGCATAATATCCAAATAGACCTTTTCTTCTGCCTTCATTCAACTTGTAGTTGATCTGTAGATATGGTTTCTCACTTTCCAATCTATATTTAAGCCGTAACCTTTGAAGTATTAAGTGTGGGACCATTGAACAATTTTCAGTGCTTCACACACTGGTATGCTCTTTGTATCTTGACTTATTTGAACCTCTTGCCCCATATGTAGTAGTATCAGACATGGAACAAATAAAACTGAAAACATTTTTCCAAAGTCATGGCTTTGTTTCCCCATCTTTGCTCATTAAATGATTTTCTAAGTTCTTTCAAGGTAGAATTTTCATTGAACCATGGCCAGAATTTTGGGACCCTGTGTAGGTTGGGTCTCCTTATAGCTCTTGCAATCAAGTTGCAGATCATGAATGTAACAGACCACAATTAGGCTTTGGCTTTTTCTAGGCTCAGGGTATCTTATCCAGTCAGAACAAGGCCCTTTTGAAAATGGTCCTAAAGTTGAAGATCGTCCTGTAACTTAAAGACCTTTGTAAAAAAGAGGATCGAAGTATTAAATTCACAGGTTGCGATATCACACAAGGAAGTGTTCTATACTCATGGATCCAAATCAAAAATAGAATTATTATTAGCAAAAACTATCTGTGACATGCAGACTTTATGTAAGGCCCTATAACTTAGGGCGACCAGTGTTGCTACTGGTGGAGGTGGCCATGAAGTGGCAGTGGAAGTCTGATCAAATGTCAAAGGATGAATAATAAGCCTTTCACAGTATGCATGAGTTTTGGGTGTACGGATTAGCTTAGTTTGAGGCTTGATATTTTGATATATAAGCATGAAGTGTGCCACCTTTATAACAAATGCAAGTGTGTTGGTACAGAAGGCTGAAGGTTCACAGTCAAAAGGTGAAGGCAAGAAAAAGGACCCAGGGAGATTATGGATGACTTGGAATCTAGTGACAATGGTGATAGAGAATAAGTGGTGTACCCCAATAAATATTTTTTCTGAAACATTTTGTGATCAATACTTGTGAGTACTCGTAAGTACTTACAAGTACTTGTACCTAAGCAAGTACTTGCATACTTGCAAGTTTATACTTGGGAGTGGCAAGTATAGATTCCCACGAGTTTTTGCAAGTGGGAGTATGATCTTTTGTCTGCACATACTTGCAGGTTGGAGGTGCAAGTTACTTGCAAGTGAACTTGCCCAAAGCTCTAAGCTAAGGTCTAGATGGAACCATGTTGTTTTCTGAGTTTTATGTATGGCTGTCGCCAGATATGCTGGTTGCACTTCCTACACTTACGATACGGATCCCAATCCCAATCCCGCTCTTCTATTTTTTGTTGGTGTCAACCCATATGGAGACAGTTGGGACAAATACAACGAAAGGTGTATAGTCCTTGATCACCAGTGTCCGAGAGGCTGCAGGAATTAAACCTCCAATGAAATCTCAATTGAATTTGATCCATTTCACCTTCCAGGATGTGATATTCTCTTGAATAAGGTATGGAGATAGCCATGAACTTGGTTTGCAGCGCGAAGTTAAGGCTGATCTGGAAGACGGATTTAACCCAGGGGCCTGCAAAGCTGAATCATCCGACTCTTCCTTAAAAGAGAAATCTCCCTCGAAACTCCTCAGGTCTGAGTCATCTGAAATTTCTGGAGTGGTCCAATTCAGTTTTTGCTCAGCACTGGGGATCAGAAACAGAATTGCTAAAACCGTTTGTTAATACATCAAATGAAATCTAACCTTCCAAGGACTTACTATGAAGTTGTGAACTAGCTTCCTCATACACTGACTCTGAATCTGACATAATGCTTGATGTTTCTTTGGCATCGTACAACACATCCAATGCTTCTTGATCCTCTGACTCAATTGAATTCCCAGCTTCCAAATTATCCGATAATTAGAGAGTTATTCCCTGGGTCAAATAGTGTGTTACACGTACCATTTGGATGGAAATATGAAGGAATAGGGCCGTCGCTTCGTGAGGCAGGTACAAGGCCTTGATTTTATGCCGGGTTGCCAAGTGACAAAAATAGTATACATCAGCATTTTCAGACTTTGGTTGGCAACCATTGCACAACCCTGTGCAACCCCGGACCGGCCATTTTTCTGCAACCTGGCAACCCCAATCAAAGATTCCGGAACCTCCATTAATTGTGTGATTTTTCGGTCTTTTGCAACCTCGCATTGACCTCGCAACCGTTGCAACTTGGGAGTCTTTTATGTTCTTGAACTTTTATTCAACAAAATAGTCCTTCTTACAGTTTATCTTGACTGAGACTAAGGATTTGGTTATGAGGTTGTGAGGTTGCATGGTTGTGGACTGTCACAAAAACCTCTGCAACCCCAAAAACCTCACGACCAAAGGGGGTGATTTGCTGATGTAAGATAAGATTAATGATATACCTAAAGGATTTAACTCGTGGTAAAGTGCACTGCCACCCTGCGACTCCAGATAAGCAAGAACGAGTCCTCCTAAAGTTGGCCTTGTAATAGCCTAGGAATTGTTCCTGCCAGCTTGCATGGCCATTCCTCCCAAGTTCCTAGAAATATCCAATAACCCAACGCCTACATGAGGTTTAGAGATGAGAGAATGGTGGACCGTGGAAGTACCCATGAGGGAGTCATAATATCCTATTAAGTCAAAGAAGATTCCCCTTCTTTTTTGATGCTTAAAACGTCCATGATTAGCCGAAGGATCTTCCATTCCATACTAGTAGAATTAACAAAATTTGCCTGTACAGAACTCTACACCTGGAATTGATGTAATAGGCAATAAAAACATCAGGAAAAAATAATTGGCTATGGCAGGGACCACTCAGAATATCCGGAGCTATCTAGGATCACTGCTAAGCTTTGGAGCCTCTTGGGGAATCACATAGCACTGGTAGCAATGGGGTGTTGACATGTAGATCAGCGTTGGCTCGGTTAAGCTGCACAATGTTAATATAGCCTGAGTATTAAAAGCTATTAACTGGTAATATGCTAGAAAATCAATACTGTAGATTTTTCACGATTTACTATCAAATCCTGAATGTCTATAGTATTAGTAATAAGGGAAATAGAGGACTATAGTGAGTCCCTGACTGATAGTCAAGAGGAATAATTGTATTAAGTCAATATCATATTAAGTCCAGACTTGTTCCACAAGGAAAATTGTATCCAGAGATGATAGAAGTGACTACATAACTATGGTAGATAAATTGATCTGTCTAGTTATGAGGGTCTATGCTAGACATTTCAGCTTGGACCTTGCCAAGTACAACAGAATAAGTCCTCCAGACATAGGGGAAGTGGCTGACACCACTGTGGTTAATATGAATATGATTATGTCCTGATCCAAAGGGAATAGAATTAACTCCAGACTAAAATTATCTTTGAGTCCAGACTAGAGTCAAGTCTAAAGTCTAAATCTAATTAGAATCTAGAGCGATGATCAGTTCCGACAATCATGTGCCTTACAAAGGACAGATCCAGAGAGGCGGAGCGCCGTTTCCAGAAACAAGTTCCAATTATTTGATTTAATCAGGATAAAAGATAGGGGTCCGATAGACTGGTGACTTGCTATGACTAGAATTAGGGGGATGACGACAATGGGCGCATACTACAAATTTATCCGCAGACCCGCCTAGGGCTCGGGTATGACAGAACTTGACAAAGTATGACTCTCGACCAATGAGAGTCCATATATTAGAAAAAGTCGAGTCAGGACTTGTTAATGTAGATGACCTGTCGGCCAGTACACGCAGGCGCGATAATAAATCTAGATTAAAATAAACAAGTACAGACTTGAAAAGAATTAATTTAGAGAGACGAAATAAGTAACAGAGTTTCTATATACGGACTGTGACGTGCACGTAAATTACGAAAGCTTATTTCTACATACCATATATAGTAGGAGGACTGTAGATCTCCTAGATAAAGAAGTTTCTTTATTTTTCATTTTAGTCTGTACATATAAAAGGACAGTAGATACAACCAAGTACTCCAGTGACTATAGTACGGTTCTTGCTCACACATAGGATAGCTGATTCAGGAGGAGATCTCCAGTATCATAAAAGGCACACCTTTGTCGTTTAAAAGCTTGCTTAACCAGAAAGTCGGCTCCGGAAGGGTACGAGATTTGTAGATACTCAATTCTCCGCTCAATAGTATAAAATTTGTTGGTGATAACTTTGCGCCTTTTCAGAAGTTAAATTGGTTAACTCTGGACTGAACGGTTGAATCAGTGGTTTTCGCCTTGAAAGCCATTCACACTGGTCAGCAAGTAATATAGTCTTTTCACCTCGAAAGCCATTAGATTATCACTTCAGGCACCCTCCCTAGGGTACCTACTTAGGTACATCTTTCTATGCATAGACTCCACCTAAGAGGCCCTAAAAACCCCGGTCATTCCAAAATGCTGGGAATTCCCAAAAGTACAGGGAATTCCCTCTAACATCCTCTGGGAATTCCCAGTGTGCAAATGGGCTCATAGTCGCCAGTGATGGGTTGTTGAACTATATATGACTATATCCAAGGTGATGATTCATCCAGATTTTCATTCATAGGCCCCCTTTTCTAGATCTACCAGTACTGTTCTCTAGATGCAACTGTTACCAGTTTGAGATCGGTAGTATGTTCATGTGCAAACATTATGATTGTATAGAAGTGCTTATCTTCGTTTTGAGACTGTATTCTATTGGAGCAAATCAATTACTACAAGACACGAAGATGGGGTTAAGGAGCACTTGTTTTTCTCGTATATATGCCTGCGTCCTCTTCATGTTTCCCACCATCGCCGGAAAACTGGGTTGCCTGCTTGCTCCTCGACATGCTTCCACTGAGATTGATCTGTTATTAGCTGACCATATGCTGTCAATTATCTTTTTTCTAGGGTCCGAGTTTAATCATGAGCAATCATCCAGGGAGATGAACAACCAGACGATAAGTACATGCAAAACATTAGTGGTCCAGTATCATTTCTTTTTTTTGCCCTCTTTTAGAGGATACTCGAAAGGAGAGAAACTAGAAACTAACATGGAAGTCACAACTGTTTGTTTTTTGACTAATAAGCCCTTTTGTTCTATCACTCTCAGGATGTACCTGACCAACCGTCTTGGAATCGGTGTTATGCTCGTGTGCAATTGTATAAGTGCTCATTTTATTTTTGTACCGCTGAGACTGCCTATTTTGTAAAATTTGTTAGAGCAAACTGGTTACAAAAGGAGAAGGGCAAGTTTAAAGAATGCTCATCAGAATTTTTCGCGGCACCTGGAAATTTGCGTGTCGACCTTGCGTGTCGTGCGTGACTTGCGTGTCAAAATTTGCGTGTTGCATGTCAGGTATTTGCGTGTTGCGTGTCAAGATATTTGCGTGTCGAGTTTTTTGGAATATAATATTAACATACAACTTTAAAATATGTTACTCACATCATAGCTAATTTTATAGTGTCTAATAACACTAATTGCCGAACCTTTAGGTTTGGCTCCTTACAAGAACTTTTTTTCAAACCATTCCCACGGATACCATATATAGATAGACACTTCCAAATATATCCTAAATGCTTAGTAAGACCCAGGTTGTCCATGCATACTTAACTTTGAACAATATCGTTGATTCCTGCAAACTGTAAGGTTCGGCCCTCGCCGCTTGCGGCCATACCCCCCAGTCATACTTTATGTGTGTAAGAATGTGCAACAAATGGTTAGTCCTACTGGTACCAACTTTCACTGTGTAATGTTGAGACATTTTAGCTTTTAAAAATTTAAACATCAAGTTTAAGATAAAGGGGAGCATAGAACTATTTTTCCCCTTTAATTCTATGGTAATCAAGTTACAAAACCTAACTTTCTTCGTTGAACTAGTTATGATTTTTAGTTTAATCAGTCAAATGCATTCAGATTAACATTTCTCAGCACTTAATCCGATAATTGGCACCATTTATCATGTTCAAAACTTTTAATAGAGAGTTTGCGCAGAGCCAACCACTGCCACGTGCGGCTTATATAACCGTGCGCGAGTGGTTGGCTGTCGTTGTTTGTGCGCAAGCCACCGTTCCTTCGTTTATATAGTATGGGTCATGAACCAAGTTCTAGCATATTTTATTAACAGAAATCTTCTACTTGTAAACATTCATTCCGCTCTAGACCCCTCAATAAGCGCTCTCCGAGTCCCAGCTTCTCTAAAATGTTAAAAAAATTGACATGTGACCACGTCAACAAGCGTGAGAGCCAACCGCTCGCGCACTGTTATATAAGCCGCACGTGGCAGTGGTTGGCTCTGCGCAAACTCCCTAATATAAGCTCCTACAAAGGAAACGCAAAGACACGCAAAAACTGTCAGACACGCAATTGACACGCAAATTTTGACACGCAACACGCAAGGTTTTGGATGTCACGTGACTTTGCGTGTCATTTGCGTGTCAATTGCGTTTCAACGACACGCAAAGTCACGCAAATTTTTGGACTTGCGTGTCATGATTTTGCGTGTTGCGTGTCTTGCGTGTCAGCTAATGACCTGGCTTTCAAGAGCGGAATCGGTCTTTGTCAGTGTATTTGTGGTCAGCATGAATGATTTTTCGACGGTTATTTTGATTTTTGATCTGCTTGCTTACAATTGTAACTTCACAAAATATTTTATGACTCAATTTCGACCTTTTTTGGAGTCCAAGTTTTCATACCTTGACATACACTATACAGTGCACCCTTTTTTGACTCATACCTTACCTTGTACTGCCCTTGGAATTATCTTAATGTTCATATGTGTTAAAACACAAGAATTACAGTGCTCAATAAATTAGACCTTTCCCGGCCTAATCAAATTTGGACATTTATCTAGAGCGGACTTCTGGTCTCTTCCTACGTTCCTCTGCCCGTACTTTGAAAAAGATTTGATTCCCCCATTTTCGATGACTGAGATGGAGAATCATATACTGCCAGTTGGACGAGTTGGTCTAAATCAGACGATCCGGTGCACTTGCGGATTTGACCAATGCACATAATCTCAAGTGAGTGATTTTTTAGATTATTGATTTTTCTGTTATTTTAATTCAATGTGACTCAGTTACTTATTGTAATCATCGTTGCCTCGAAACAGTTTGTGGTTCCCAGTTCTAAATAATACTTCTTGAAAACACAATGCCGAGCAGAGACATGGTAATTCAAGAATTACCATTTGCGACACTGAAAAGTTAAAGAATGCTCCGAGATCTACAGGGTTCAGTAATCTTCAGCCTAGTTGACCAGTGATGATTGATTTTATTTTGTTCTGTCACTGAGATAGTATTGCATGAGCGTTTTCAGAGGTTTAGACTTTGGGCCGCTCGGTGCCGGGGCCAACAAAGTTACACAATTTGTTGGAGTTCTACTGGCCTGCACCTTCCAGTATCATGACTGTGGTGGCTCAAATTCTCTTGTCGGCTATGTGAACATTGTTTATTCTCAAAGAAAGATGGATTAAAGATATTTCTGTGGGAACATACATGTGGAAGAATTGGATCAACACCGCCAACTAATACTTAGGTTCTATAATTGGGCATATAATTGATGCAGATGCTGTGGGACTAAAGAAAGTTCTCTTAGAACTTACATGTGGAAGAATTGGATCCAGAGCGCCGACTTCTGATAAGTTCTATAGTTGGGCATATGTAGATGCTGTGTATACGATCCACTTGATGGATCACACTGGCAGCATCTTATCTCGACTCAGACCTTTTCTTGACGTCTTAAATTGTATATACCTTGAGCCTCAGGATTCTGAATTACTAACACATCTCACTCAATGAACAAAAGTGTGATAGCATTGAAAATTTCTGTTGCATGTACCATAGACTCTAGAAAGCCATCAGTGATTCCAGAGATCCAGGAATATTAATAGCCTTTTGACAGTATGTATCAAAGTACAAGATCTATATGAAGCCAGCTGACTTATTTGATACAATCTAAGGTGCTCGTTTCAAGATTTGATGGCAGTATGTTGTAAGATATATCAAACGCGGATCCCTACAAATTTTAGCTCATCTTCCTCCCCATCTTCTCTCACGTTTCACTCCAGGCATACCCAAAAAATGTCCAACTCCTTCTACAAGAATGCCAAAAATTGCACTTTTAATGGAAAGATAATCAACGTTGCTGGTAACTATATAAACCAGATGGTCGACTCCGGATCCGGGGGTCAAATTGTCTCGCATGGTGCACGCGGAGAGTCAATTTTCGAGGAGGTCGGTTCACAATCTTGAAATTTATAAGATCAATTAAGACCAGCCTGCGTGCTTCTCACTTGCAGTATGAGCATATACGTCGGTGTGATATGCGTCTTTTACAACAGCTGTCAGAGGTCAATGAGGGGCTATGGTGGCCGGAGAGATTACGAGGCCCGAAGGGACTCGTCCTTACTAAACTTGACCACAGATGTTCCCAGGTACTTACTTCATCCTAACCCCCGCAAGCGGGGCGTCCCCGACTCCCAGAGAACTCAGAAAACCCGAAGCAGGAACGAAACACCTGTCAATATCCATATTAAACGTAGTCCTATTACTTACACAAGAAACATAAGTTCGTTAGCATTGTAATGGAATGTAAAATGAGTTGACGAATGACCGTTGTTGTCATTGTGGTCTGGGTGATCAGGTGTGAGCGTGGTGGAAGAGAATTGTTAATGTTATATTGGGGTGTGGCAATTTTGGTTAACCGTTGTTTTCGCCATAGTACTCGCTTTGCGGTGGAATCATGGCCATTTACTTTTGTTGATGGAAATGGTTAAGTTTATCGCTCGCTTAGCTTGGTGATGGTATAGATGAATGAGTTGGGAAAACCCATGAGTAGTGTTGTAGTCTTGGACAGATGTAATGGGTTGACAAATGGTGTCTGTGTGGTTTATGGGGGTGTTGTAAGTTTGAGTGGCTTGCAGGTGATGTCTGTGTGGTTTATCGGTGTTGTTTGGAGGGTGTGGGCGTGAGGGTATTGTATGATTCCGCTCAGACATTGTCGGGTGCTGTCATGACCCCTGTTTCCGTTTTATTTATTTTTCTTTGTTTTGTTTGGATAGCTTACAAAGAATGACTCGTGGGAACGCTATGGTCGACCTCTGGACATAATACCCTGTTTCGAGAGTCGGGGATTTGTCCATCTATTACATCATAAAATGATGCTCACCCCTAACGTTTTCTTCATGCGGTCCGCAATTACAGTCGTAACAAACCGGATCAAATCACTCTATGTATATTGCGTCATTTTGTTTTGTCAGCAGAGAATTCCCATGCTGCCGGCTCAGCCAGTTGCACCGTCAGTCTTCTCCTCGACGTCGATTACCATCAACACACTCTCAGCCAGATCATGCAAGAGGCACAGAAGTATCTCAAAATACATTTCCTCCTCTTTTTCGTAGTGTTTTGTCTGTTGACTGTTGAAGAAGTGCTCGGGATATCAAATCAGTGGTGCGTGTTTTGCATACAGGCTAACGCTGATGACTGATATGTCTCTAGGTCCACCCTGAAGCAATAGGTTTAATTATTTTATCGCAGGGATCATCTATTTTGGTAAAGGGCACTTTGTGACCAGAACGTTCCATGCCGAAAATCAGTGGTTATATGATGGGATTGTCAATTCATTACCACAACCTTGTAATTCTTTCCTTCAAAATAATTTAAGCTTGTATTGTATGTAAAAGCTCATCAATAACGACCAGGCCTCGTACTTGCCACGCGAAGCGATGGCCCACATCTACTTGTTGAAGTGTACAAAGACTACTTACAAGATTGACTTGCTTGGTCGTGGTCATAAGGAGGCTACCGGTGCTTTACCCTATCGTGTAGCTGTGCGTTACAGTGGAAGAGACGCTTATTCTGTATGCCTTTCATATTTCTCAAGATAAATGCACACTAAAAATAACAATGCTTTTGCAGTCATGGGAACAAGACTTTGTGAGATATTCTAACCAGTACAGTTCTCACTTCACTTTCCTTTTTTCTTCTTGCTCACAAATTTTCTTGTTGAAATACTCTAGGCATCCAAATATTGTCCATCTATATGGATTCAATAGACAGAAATCGAGTCCGGCTTTAATTTTCTGTGATGGTCACTGGGATTTATATGATTACTGGGGTAGTAGTGATTGACTTTTACTAACATTGTAGATGTCGTTCCATTGATGCAAGTCTGGGAAGATTGCTCCCCTATTGTCAAGTGGTATATCCAGTACAGCTTTGTGTGTCATCTCCTCCCTGCAACTGTAGCCTTTTATATCTCATGTTAGAATCCCTTAGTTCTTGGCAAGACTGGAAACTCGTGAACTTTATAAACTCATAAGTGAAAGTCTTGATGTCAGACTTGAGTTGTTTTTTTTGCTGAAAATTGTGTTCATTTCTTAATACTCATATTCTTGGTAGAAAAATGCTGTATTCATCCGATGTGATACAGGAGAGATTTGTTTTGGGTCACAAGAACAATCCAAAGAGAGGCCATCAGATTTTGATTATGTTCCATTTTTCAGTGGAACTTCAGGCATAACTTTGCCTTTCAGCTTATATTATGATGAAGCTGGTCTCAAGAAATATTTATTGATGATGGGACAGAAGACGCTTCCAGTATTGTGCCCACCATTTGTGGAGATGTCTTATTCTTATTTCCTCAATGATTTCACATCAACTAATGTTATACTTCTTCCCTCAATACTATGGCAATGTCGTGATGGGCTCAGACAAAAGCTGATTGGGTCATTCAAAAATATGGATCAGTCATATTCATACACATTGGAGTCCTGGAGATGTGGTTATAACCATGGTATCCATGGAAAAGTACTTGGAACTGGGTGGACTCGGTGGGTCAATAAAATAGTATGGATGAAAATTAGAATTAAAAATCACCTTTTAACTGGGACACCAAAAATATGCCACAGGTTTCACTATGAGAGTTGCATTGGAAATGACTTTCGGCTCCATGTCGATTGTAGCGATGAAGCCGCACAAAGGATATACAATGCTTGGCTTCATCAGAAACAATATTATCTCAACTTGGTCAAGGAAGATGCATTTGACAAATCTGGTAAACAGTTTTCATTCCTGAAAAACATTGGTCTTGATTCAGTCAAACACAGATGTAATTACCTCATTGACTTTTTGCCTCAAAAACAGCATCGACGCCTATGTGGTCGGACATCCGGTCGTCATGCCAAGGAATGTTTATCTCTTCATTGCACCAGTAACCCTCAATAGATGCCCTGAAAGTGGTTCAACTGAAGTAAGATGGTTGGCAAATGGGAGAGGTTATTTCTGGTCCTTTCATCCATCTGGGTCTAACCCATTGTCAACGAGAGTCTGCAATATCTTAGAACTTCCGAACTACAGAATTTGTGTTGATCCTGGGGAACCCTACCTTTTTCTCGATTACCAGCATGAAGCGGTCAAGTATGTACAAGAGATTCAAGGATTTGACCCCTTGACACAAGATTACGCTCGGGCCCGTGGACTCCCACTGGTTGAGATGATCTCCCCATTAGAAAAATTCCATCTGAACGGTTCGTGTAACACATTATTTGATCAAGAAGGATTCTGTAATTATTGAATGATTTAATAGTGTTAGATTCAGCCGAAGAAGACCAAGAGGCGTTGGATGCGTGGTCTGATGCTGAAGAAACGTTGAGGATCATTTCAGATTCGGAGTCATTGTATGAGGAAGCTAGTTCACAACTTCAGAGTAAGTCCTTGAGAAGTCAGATTTCTTTGATGTATTAATGGATGTTTTTAGCAATTCTGTTTCCGATCCCCAGTGCTGAGCAGAAACTGAATGGGACTACTCCAGAAGTTTTAGGTGACTCGGACATTGGGAATTTTGAGGGAGATTCCTCTTTTAAGGGAGACTCGGATGACTCAGCTTTACAGGCCCTTGGGTTAAATTCATCTTTGGGATCAGCCTTGGTTGTGGGCTGCAAACCAAGTTCATGGCTACATGCATATCTTATTCAAGGGAATGTCAAATCATGGACGGGTCAGAGGGATCGAAATGAGTTTTGTTGGAGGTTTAACCCCAGCCTCTCCGACACTGGTGTTCAAGAAATATACACCTTTCGTAGGATTTGTCCCGAATGTCTTCATTTGGGTCGGCATCAACAAAGAATAAGAGAATTTTCTAGGGATCCACAGTGTCGTAAGTGCGGAAGTTGGCGGGACTCCTACATACAACTCAGAAAACGTCGTGCTTCCATCTAGACGCTGAATCTGGCTAGTAACACTACCTACTGTAGTAAGATCGGTATCAATATGCATCGTATATACAAGTAAACTCGTTTGATACATTGTATAGAAAATGGTCATTTTCAATGTATAGAGTCAATGGAAGAGGTTGAACCAGTTCCTGAATGATCTCATGCGCTTGGCCCTTGAGTCGATGCCGAGTCAAAGAAAGGGACAGCATGTGGCTGTGCCAAGGGTTGGCTTTTGCCTTTGGGACAAACAAACAAACAACGACTTTTTAAAAGTGACATGTCACGTCATCGGATTTTTGAAATTTGCCGAGTACGTGTCTGCCCACTTCTGAACCTTCCCGTCCGATTCTGCTCCTCATCGTGCCAGAGACACCCGGTCTCCCAAACTCGACACAGGCATCTTCTACACCAAGTGTGTTCCATACGACGTAATTTTGAACCCGGCGTGTCTGAGTTACTAACAGTTTTCGGAACGCATCTGTTTTCCTCAATACACCGTGCAATAGAGCCCCGTTGGATGAGTCTACACGGAGGCCTTGGAGAAGTATTACGATGAAGACGTTCTCAATCCCAGAGCAGAGAGGGCGCTGGCTAGAGAAATTGACGGGTTAACCATACCTTGGTACGTTCTCAGAGTTTTTTTAACTTCCTCGTTGCATTAGTGGTTAACACAATTAGCTACCTGTCTGACCGCATGTTCATATATTCTATGCGCGTCGAACCTGTACTTCGTGGAAGGTCACCCATTCATTCATACGCACACTCTCTGGCTTACGCAGCAATATTTGGTAAGAGAGACAATCTATCTCTCCAGTTCCAAGTATAGGTGCGTCCTTGTTGAGGTTATTACTACCTCCTAAACGGCAGTCTTATATCCATCCGGCATACATCTATCTGATTATTTTCCGTCTTCTCTCGTGTGGGGTCTACTTTTCAACTTGCTTACGCAAAAGAATCTGAGCACGAAATATCTAGCTATCTATACATCTATGTGGGTTTCCTCTTGTATCTCTTCCTGACTCATCATAAGAATGGTCTCCGACAAGGCCCGCACCTCGAGCAGGACACAAGCTTCTCTTAATTTTGTAGAACTTGCTGTGTTTCATATATATACCCTCAGGTACTTTCAAAAGTTTCGAAGCTATAGCCGATCCAGTGTACGGATCGTATCTCCTAACCTTTTTCTCGATCGAGTGGATCCCTTTCAGATTAATGGTAATCCACTACAATGTTTCATAGTTAACGTTTCGAGTAAACTGTTTGCGTATCTGCGTGATACTCTGCAAATGGGCTCGGAGTTGCGGGTGGTGAGTTGTTGGGTTATATGATTGACCATATCAGAGGTGGTCGTTTATTGACTCCGAGGTTTTCATTATTAGGTCCCCTTTTCTATTGTTCTCAAAAAGCACCTGAGTACCGACTCTGGAACGGTAATATGCTTGTGTGCGATGGTATAGGAATGCTTATTCTCGTGTCGCTGAGACTGTATTCTGTTAGAGCGAGTCAGTTACTCAAGTTAATATACCAGACGAGAAAGTGGGATTAAAAAACGCTCATTTATCCAGCATATATGCCTGCATCATCCTTCATGCTCCTCACCATCGCCGGAAGACTTGATTTCCTGTTCACTCTCCAGCATGCTTCCGCTGGGAGATTGATCCATTATTCTGTTACTGGATCCTAACCAAGGGTCGTGTATTCTAGACTTAAATAAATCACGAGCGATACAGCAGGACAAATGACTCGGAAGAAGCAGTCGACAAGTGGATTGATTTGGGTCAAGGCTTGCACGGAAACGTTAGTTGTTCAGTATTATCTCATTTGTTTTTTCGCCCTCTGTTGGAGGATACCCGTAAGGGGAGGAACTTTAAACTAAAGTGGACACCACGACCATTTGGTTTTGACTATTATCAAGATGCACCTGATTACCGTCTCGAAATTGGAATCGGTAGTATGTTTGTGTGCAATTACAGTGCTCATTTTATTTTTTGTGCCGCCGAGACTGTATTTCGGAATTTTGGTTAGAACAAACTGGTTACGAGACGATAAAGCAGGACTCACCAGAGTTTTTCGTTGACTGAGATCGGGGGACCGGTACCGTTAGTGTACAAGTTGGTCTGAATGAGATGTACTGGCGCATTTCTGGATTTGACCAGTGCGCGGAATCTCAAGTGAGTGGTCTGTTAAATTATTTATTTTTGTCACTTTTCTCAGTTCTTGGACCTTGTCCGGTTTAACAGACTCCGACTCCCACTCCTGACTCGCAGTCTCTCGCATGAGTCCGAGTCAATGCGATACTTATCGTAAGCATTGCCTTCAAATAGCTTGGGACTCCCAATACTAATGCACAAGGCCGAGTGTCAAAAGGATAATAAATATCAAGCATTCGTCCCACTTACTATCTGAGAAATTAGAAACAGCCTTTGTGAATGCAGATCAATTACAGGGTCCAGTGGTCATCAAACTAGCTGACCAGTGCGCGTAATGATTGATTTCATTTTGTTCCGTCACCGGTAATGTTGCTTGGACCTCTTGAAGGGTTTAGACGTTGGGCCAACACAGTTTGTTGGCCTCACACCTTCCAGTGTTAACTGTGGTGACCCACATTCTTTTGTCGACCATGTGAATATTATCTATTCTCAAAGATGGACTAAAGAAAACTCCCTTAGAACATACATGTGGGGATATGCAGATGCTGCCTATATGATCCACTTGATGGAGGAGGAGGAGTTTATGGATCACAACGTCTTACTTATCTCGACTCAGTGCTTTTCTGGACATCTAGAATTGTATATACCCTACGTCCTTGACAACGTGTGGGAGACCTCAGTTTTGAATTACAGAATTCGTTAAACAGTTCAAAGAGAGTGGCATGCAGGGGTGCGCATGCACACAGGTGACACGCAGATGGCACGCAGGCGCGACGTGCAGAATTCAACGTATCAGATTCTGAGCCACGAACACATCTCACTCAATGAACAAAAGTATGCTAACATTAAAATTCTCTCTTGCTTGTACCGTAGACTCTGGAAAGACATCAGCAATTCCAGAATATTGATAGTCTTTCAAAAAAACGCTACCAAATCACAAGCTGGCTTGTTCAATACAATCTGAGGCGCTCGTGCCAAACTCTTGGAACATTTGATGGCAGTGCGAATTCCTCGTGTTGTAAGGTACTTATATCAACGTGGTTCCCTGCAAATTTTAGTGCTCATCTTCCTTTCCACCCTCCCTTACCTCTCAGCCAAGCCATACCCAAATAATGTCCAGGTCTTTCTTCAAGAAAGCCACAAATTGCACTTTTAACGGAAAGATATTCAATGTTGCCGGTAACTTGAATTTTCAAATGGGCAATTCCGGATCTGAGGATCAAGTTGTCTCGCACGGTGCACATGAAGAGCCAATTTTCGACGAGGTAGAGTTCACACTCTTGAAAATTTACATGCAGATCGCTTAAGACCGGCCTGTGTGCTTCTCACTTGCAGTACGAGTATGTACGTCAGTGTAATATGCGTCTTTTACACCAGCTATCAGAGGTCAATGAGGAGCTATGGTGGCCGGAGAGATTGAAGTGTACAAAGACTACTTACAAGATTGACTTGATTGGTCGGGGTCATAAGGAGGCTACTAGTGCTTTAACTTATCGCGTAGCTGTGCGTTACACTGGAAAAGATGCTTATGCTGTATGTCTTTCATGTTTCTCAAGATAAATGAATGATCAAAATAACAATGCTTTCGCAGGTATGGGAACAAGACTTTGTGAAGTATTCCAACCAGTACAGTTTTTATTTCACTTTTTTTGTGACTTCAACTTCTCTTTCACACATTCTCTTGTTGAAATACTCTAGGCATCCAAATTTCGTTCATCTATATGGATTTAATGGACAGAAGTCAAGTCCATCTTTGATTTTCTGTGATAGTCAGTGGGATTTATATGATTACTGGGGTGGTATTGATTGACCTTTATTAACATTGTAGATGTCGTTCCATTCATGCAAGTCTGGGAAGGTTGCTCCTCAATTGTCAAGTGGCATATTCACTACAGCTTGGTGTGCTATTTTCTCCTTGCAACTCCAACCTTTTATATCTCATATTAGATTCCATTAGTACTTCGCAGAAATAAAAATCAAAACTGGCGATGAACTTTCTAAACTCATAAGGGAAAGTCGTAATGTCAGACTTGAGTTTTTTTTTTGCTGCAATTGTGTTGATTTCTTAATGTTTCATAGACAAACGCTGTATTCATCCGATGTGATACAGGAGAGATTTGCTTTGGTTCACAAGGACCATCCAAAAAGAGACCATCAGATCTTGAATGTCATCCGTTTCTCAGTGGAGTTTCAGGCATAACATTGCCTTTCAACTTATATTATGATGAAGCTGGTCTCAAAAAATATTTATTGGGGATGATGGGACAGAAGAACCATCATCCAGTATTGACTCCATCATTCATAAGACCATATTATTCACACTCCCTCAATGATCTCACATCAACTGAGGTTATACCTCTTCCCTCAGTACTATGGCAAGGTCATGATGGGCTCAGACAAAACTTTATTGGGACATTCAAAAATCTGGACCAGTCATACTCATACACATTGGAACCGTGGATATGTGATTATAATTATGTTGAGAATGGAAAATTACTTGGAACTGGGTGGACTCGGTGGGTCAAATCAATAGTCTGGATGAGAATCAATCAGAACTCACTTTTTAATCGGGACACTACAATTATGCTTCAGGTTTTACTATGAGAGTTACATTGGAAAGGAATTTCGGTTCCATGTCAATTGTAGCCATGAAGCCACACAAAAGATATGCAATGCTTGGTTTCATCAGAAACAATATTATCTCAATGAGGTCAACAAAGATGCATTTGGCCAATTTGGTAAACAGATTTCATTCCTGGAGGAAGATTGGTTCTGATCCAACCAAACACAGAAATAATTACCTCATTGACTTTCCACCTCGAAATTAGCACTGACACCCATGTGGTTGGACATCCAGTAGTCATGTCAAGGAATTTTTTCCTGTTCATTGCACCAGTGTCCCTCAATAGGTGCCCCAAAAGTGGTTCAACTGAAGTAAGATGGTTGACAAATGGAAGAGATCATTATTTCTGGTCCTTTGACCCATCTGGGTCCACCTCGTTATCAAGGGGAGCCTGCAATACTTTAGGACTTCCGAAATACAGGACATCCATTTCTTCGATGGTACACAATTTATTTGATTATCAGTATGAAGCTGCCAAGTATTTACAAGAGATTCAAGGATTTGACCCCTTGACACAAGATTATGCTCGAGCCTGTGGACTCCCACTGTTTGAGATGTTCTCACCATTGGAACATTTCCATTTGAATGGTTTGTCTAACACACTATTTTATTGAGAAAAAATTTCTAATTATTGCATGAATCAATGGTGGCAGATTTAACTGAGGAAGATAAAGGAGTATTGAATGCATGGTCTGATGCCAAAGAGATGTTGAGCAACATCTCAGATTCAGATTCGGAGTCAGTGTACGAGGGTGCTAGTTCACAACTTCAGGATAAGTCCTCAAAAGTTAGATTCCTTTGATGTAACAATGGATGTTTTTAGCAATTCCGTTCCCAATCTCTAGTGCTAAGCAGAGACTGAACTGGACTACTCCAGAAATTTTGGACGAGTCGGACTTGGGGGGTTTCGAGGGAGGTCTCTTTTGACTTCATGGGCCTTTAGGATTGATCCGTCTTTGGGATCAGCCTTAATTGCGGTCTGCAATCAAGTTCATGGCTAGGTGCATATCTTATTCAAGAGGATCTCACATCTCGGATGGGTACAATGGATCGAAATCAATCTAGATTTTGTTGGACGTTTGATTCCAGCATCTCAAACACTGGTGATCAAGGGATATACACCTTTCGTTGGATTTGTCCCAACTGTCTTCATATGGATGATTGATGTCAACAAACAATGGAAAGAAGATTGGGGTTGTCATTATTGTAGGAAGTGCTACAGATATACGCAGTCGAAGCTCTACATACAACTCAGAAAACGTCGTGCTTCCATCTAAATATTGAATCTGGCCAGTAACACTGTAGTAGGACATATTAAAACCCATCGTGCGTCAAGTAAATTAGTTTGATACGTCATGAAGAAAAATGGTCAAGCACATCATTTTCGATACATAGAGAGTCAGTGAAAGAGGTCGATCCAATTCCTGCATGATCTCATGCGCTTGGCTTTGACTTGAGTGAATGGCAGGATGCGGCTGTGCCAAAGCTTGGCGGTTGCCTTTGGGACAAACAATCAATCAATCACATGGATGCTACACACAGCGGTCATCTTTCTATCACCGACGGTGACTCTTGGCCAAACTCGTTCGTGACATGGTCTCGACTCTCCACTTCAATGTCCATTTCGTTCCAGCTATGTTCTCTTGGCGGCGTTCATCTGGTCCCTCATCCACGTTCCGTTACCTATGGTCAAGGACAGCCGATCCTCCCGCCGTCACTGGTGCTGCTGGTCCCTTTTTCGTTACTTTTGTAGTCATCCTGATATCTACTCGGACGGTGTGTTTCTGTGAGCTCCATTATCCAATAACCAGTAGGGCCGACTCTCACGGCAACGCCCGCTACCCTCTGGCAGATCAACATGACCTGAGTGGGTACAGCTGTCAGAAAACGTTGTGGTTGCACGAATATGCAAAAATTTCTTTACATTTTCGAGCTATGAGGCCTCTACCGCCGCTGACCTCCAGTCAGGCGGCTTGAAGGCCCCCCTGCAATTAAATGAGGTACGATATGGCCTTGACTTTGAACACTTTGACTGTGACTTATATGCGCATGCGGTACCAACTGGTGCTACTTAAAACCTTAAAGACTTTACTATTAGCAAATCAGTATTACGAAACACGTGACTTTTTGCATTTTTATTTGCAAAAGCCTGAAACCACGCCAAAAATGAAAAAAGACGTTTTTTGGGTCTACAGAACTCAAAACCTTAGTCGAACCTTAATACATTCAATCACAGAATTGGCGTGTGAATACGCGGCGGGATCACAGTCTGCACGTGATCAAATTGTGAGGTGTTTGAGGGTACAGGAAAACCCCAGTCGAAGTCAACAGCGCCGCAGGCAGAGCTCTGAAGCCCCTATACGTGGTTTCCAGGTTTCTCGAGCTCTCATGAATCCTTCACAAAGCGCAACAATTCCTATTGACCCGAGCCTCCTGGCTCTGACATCATTCCCTACTGCTTCTCAACCAGTTCCCAATATGGGCTCGGCAAATCCAAATACGGGTGACACATCTGATGGAAGCCAGAGTGAGCTGGTTCATTTTTACCTCGGACTCTCGCAACAGCTGACTGTCTGAATCCAGACTCTATCTCAATTCAGGTACCATCTTTGTCGGGGCCTGTACGTACTCTCAGAAGTAAGGATTTGGCGGGTGGTGTTAAGACGAAGTCTCGAGACCCCTAGTATGTCAACTATCAGTCTTCTTAGCCTAGACCGAATGTTTTAATATTATTTCATAGTTTAAAGCTAAGGAAAGATACCCTTCAAGAGAAGTGTCGGAATTTCGGGCTGGTAGAGACCGGAACCAAAGAGAAACTAGTAGAGCGGCTGCGAGAATATGAGAGGACGTCGGCAACTGTAGAATTGTATGTCAGTCCTCATGTTCAATTGGTTCTGTATATTGATTTCTGTCTAGACCAAGTTCTATATCTCCTGCGACAGATCCTCCCAGAACAGTACACACCTCCGAGTCCATTAATATTAGTCATATATACCAGGAAGTTCGTGAGCTGGAGAATTCATTTGTTGATGGGTACCGAGATAATATGGAAGGAATCGAGGAACAGACGGATAATGAAAGCGAGAGTGAGGATGAGAATGGAGATAAGGATCAATTGAGTCTGGCTTTTACGGATGAACAGGTGGATGGGGTCATTTTCAGTACCAGACGTAAAGCGGGCCAACAAACTGAGAAATCGACCCTAAAACAATGGGAGGTATGTTCAATCAGTTTAATAAATACTCAATTTATACTAATGGTTCACTCTAATTAATCAGACATGGGTCACTAGTGCCATCAGCGATGGAAAAGTTCCAGACAACATTGTGGATGCTAACCATCGAATCCAATATCTGAGCTATGCTGCAACACGAAAGCTATTGACTCGGAAAGGATCACCCAAAGCTGGCAATGACCGACTTTCAGCAGTAAGTGTTATAATTGTCCGAAGTATATAGTACTAATTTTATTCAGTCTTCCCTTAAAAAAATCAATGCTATGCTTGGTCGTGTCCGCCGGCGCCAAGAGGACAGCAATCCTAACTTGAAACAAGAGCGCCCCGCATCAAATTCTCGTTGTGAAGATTATTATAAGGCACTCATGGTTCAAGCCCAATGCCTTCGACTTGAGTATGTATTGATTAAGTTTGTCGATCTTGATTCTGATGTGAATTATCCACAGGAAACCTGATTTTGACATTACAAAGGGTACAATCTTGGATCAGAAGCTTCGACCACATCAATTTAAGGAAATCACCAACGCGATTCTGATGCAGCTTGACCAGAGTGAGTTTGGTAATTTTGAACAAGTTTCGTATTGATTAAAATTCTATAGCACCATCTATTATCAAATCATTTTTTTCCTGGAACTGGCAGATATGCACATTAAATCGAGGAGATGAACTACTTAATTTATTTTTGTCCTCTCTGCAGCCATATGAGATGCCCATCCCGTACTATCAGCTTGGTAATGGACAGGTTTCTGGCGTTGCACACTCATATTTTGGAGTACTGGCAATGTACTGGGCAACAAAGACAGCTAAACCAGGAGTGCGTATTGTTTCAATTCATTTTCTGTTAGGTATGATATTATCTAACTTCAAATTTCCTTTTCAAAGAAAAGCGAACCATCATACAGCTTTGTTCTCCCAAACAAAATACCTTCTCGCTGTGCAATTGTAGCTCTCGCTATCCTTTTATACTACTCATTTGACCAGGAGAACCTTTGTACTAAATACAAAGGATGGGATTGGGCACACGCACAGACATGGCGGAAGGTAATTTTTGATTGGTCTCAAGTGCAATTTATCACTACTGAAAAATTCATAGGCACGCATTCTGTTTGGTAAAACAGTTGACAAGCAGTTCAGTACTGAAGGTCTGTCAAAAATGTATGAGAGTTTCCTGGGCAAGACAAGTGTAACATCAGCAAAACGATCTCATTTGGCTCGCAAAACAATGCCTGACACTCTTGAGGATATGGGGTAAGTTTTAAAAATGATCTACGTGTTTGGATTGCCTCTCTAATTACTTCACAGTGTTCCAGCAGATCAGGTTGATGCAGTGGGCAACTGGGTAGGCAATACTCGCTCAGAAAGCTATACTTCGAAGCTTCCAAAACTTGTAAGTCACACATTCTCATAAATACTTTTTATATTGAGTCTTCTGTCCTATTTCTCAGGCCATCGCAGCCCTTGCTGGCTTTCCAGTCGGAGAACATTACCATGTTCCATGGGCAGAGGTTCCTGTTGATCAATCTATCAGCAAACTTGTCTTCCCATTTGCGGAAGACACTATTGCCAACCTTCGAATGAGTGGATGTGTCAATCAAGGCACATATAATTTCCTTGATTTATTGATCAAACTTCGGCCGTTCTTTTGGCGGGTAAGAGAATAGATATTGTTTCAAAAAATTGATGTATTGATTACATTCTAACAGGGCATTGCTGCGATTCGTCAAGAATACCCTGATTCACCTCTATTAAAACGACTTACAGTTTTGAAGCGGCCTGAAGCTCAGGACTTTTTGGGGTCATGGGAATCAAACCTAGCTGAACGCGTATCACTTCAAGAAGCAGACTTATCTGTGGGAAGTGGATTTCAAGAAGGTCCGACACGAGAAGTTATCCAAGCATTCTCAATGAGTCTCCGGAGTTTAAGTGAACAAGTGCAAGTGATCAATCGTAGAACAGAGATTTTTTCACCATCGAAGAATCGCATTATTGGTCCATCACTCGGATCAGCCTTTCCTGCACTTCCTTTCCCCCCAACTCATTCTTCGACACTAGCTTTCCAGCCACAAGGACAACCCATTCAGTCCAGATCTGTCGTCCCATCATTTTCTCCGCTATTGGTTACTCATTCAGAATCCCTGGGAACATCTGGGGTTGACGCTGATGGTGATGTTACCATGGTAGATATTTCTTATAATGCTCAACCCCTCGTGGTACACTCAGGCAGTGGAGCATCCCATGACTGCTCTGTTGAAGCAGCCAGAAGCTTAGTACCAGCTCTCAGCCATTCTACAACCTCGGAAACTCGCCCCTCCAGCTCTTCTCTTCCTGTTTTCAATTCACTTATTCCTTATGTGGTGAAAATATCCGAGCATCGTTCATATTTCGTGCTTCCTTTAGCACCCGGGGTACGCACAGCACATGATATGGTTCTTCCCGATGCCTCGGCATTCTATGATTCATCATTGAAGCAGGACATATATCAATACCCGCCGTTCACTTTAGAGTCCGGAGCCTTCACATGGCAAAGCATGTTCAAACTCGTAAAACGGCCTGTCGTACTGTGGAATGTCTATAAACCAAGAAATCTTGGTGAATATGGCACGGTAAAGGCTCTTTGGGATGTTTGGGACAGTGGTGCAACTATTGAGGGTATCGGCAGATGCCCTCCACTCCGATTCATTGATGAGAGCTGGGGAAGCCGGAAGGATAAAAATGGCACCGGTAAATTTCCACTCTGGCGTCCGAAAAATGACACTACGGTGCGTTACTTAAAATGAGATCTTTTGATTGATTTATAATCTCATTTGATTGGTAGGCACGGAAGACATGGTCAAATTTCGAGTTTTTTATCAAGAAGATTAACGAGAGAAGGGATTCGAGTGGGGGTAAAAGCATTACTGAGATAATTGACGAGTTTGAGGTCCTTCGGGGTGATGATAGTAATCTCAATCCACTCCATAAACGACTTCAAGTTCCTAGAAAGAAAAAGGATTCACTAGCACCACCTCAATGAAGCTCCCGTGCGTATATTATTTTTCTGTTCAGCACGAATCACCTCATACATACAGACATACATACATACATTTCTAATTCTATCTCGTAGTATCTATATAAATATACTTACATACTTTGTTTCCGCCTGGCTAACACTATCTCATAGTACATACCCAATATATACATATCATTTTACTTACATTGATTTTGACTAACTCTACCTACCTCGTAGTACATACCCATTAATTCCATTAATTCGGCTTACCTATCTGCAATACAGTTTTGATAGTTACTCGTACTTAGATGCTTTTAGAGAGAAAATGAGTGCGGTTTTGAATTTTGTCGTTGAAACCCAAAGAGAATACCTTTTTTCCCATCCAATTTGAACGTGTGAATGAGCTAGAAACGAGGAGGAAGGGAAGCGAGGCCGGAATTCACCCCCGGAGCCAGCAGAGAAGTCGAGAGGGAGCATGACAAAGCAGCTCAACTTGTGGGAGCCGCCAGCCAAAAAAGTGTGATTGATGTTGTGAAACCGGCAGCTGAATTTGTGATTCGAGCTGCTGGAAAATGTGAAACGGTCGGAAACGCGCAGACTTGTCGATTCCCATGGGCAAGAACGGCCAGAAAAGTGTGAATCCGTCGACAAGTCTGAGGGTGGGAAGT